>CM050163.1:323809743-323952243 GCA_027410445.1 Discoglossus pictus
GCAGGGAAGAGACACAGGGGGAGAGGGGGGAAGAGACACAGGGGGAGAGGGGGGAAAGAGACACAGAGGGAGAAGGGGGAGAGAGACACAGAGGAAGAGGGTGGAAGAGACACAGGGGATAGAGAGGAGCGGGGAAAGAGACACAGGGGAGGGAGAGTAGGGGGTAAAATATACAGGGGAGGGAAATGGGGGGGAGAGACACAGAGGGAGAGGGGGGAAAGAGAGACACAGAGGGAGAAGGGGGAGGGAGACACAGAGGGAGAGGGGGGAAGAGACACAGAGGGAGGCGAGAGACACAGGGGGAAGAGACACAGAAAGAGGGGGGAGAGACACAGAGGGAGAGGGGGGAAGAGACACAGAGGGAGGCGAGAGACACAGGGGGGAGAGACACAGAAAGAGGGGCGAGTGACACAGAGGGAGAGGGGGGAAGAGACACAGGAGGGGGGAAAGAGATGCATGGGAGGGAGAGGGGGGAAAGAGAAACGGGGGAGAGGATGGAAAGAAACACAGGGAGAGAGGGCGACGACTCACACTTTAAAAACAATCAGATCTCAAAATTATATAAGTATTCCACGCATGCACAACACGAGCTGCGTATGCGCAGAGCACGGCACCAGCTGCGCATGCGCAGAGCACGGCATCAGCTGCGCATTGCACATGCGCGGCGCATAAGGAGAGGGAAGAGACATAGAGGGAGAGGGGGAGGAAGAGACATAGAGGGAGAGGGGGAGGAAGAGACACAGAGGGAGAGGGGGAAGAGATACAGAAGGAGAGGGGGAAGAGGCACAGAGGGAGAGGGGGAAGAGACACAGAGGGAGGGGGGAGACATGGAGGGAGAGACACAGAGAGAGGGGGAGGAGACACAGAGGGAGGGGGAAAGAGATGCATGGGTGGGAGAGGGGTTAAAGAGACACAGGGGAGAGCGGGGAAAGAGACATGGGGGAAGAGACACAGAGCATGTGGAAAGAGACACAGGAGGGAGAGGAGGGGAAGAGACACAGGGGACGGAGAGGAGGGGGGAAAGAGATACAGGGGAGGGAGAGTAGGGGGAAGATATACAGGGGAGGGAAATGGGGGAAGAGACACAGAGGGAGAGGGGGGAAGAGACACACAGGGAGAGGGGGGAAAAGGCACAGGGGGGAGAAACACTGAAAGAGGGGGAGAGAGACACAGAGGGAGAGGGGGAAAGAGACACAGGGGAAGGGGAAAGAGACGCATGGGAGGGAGAGGGGGCAAAGAAACACGGGAAGAGAGGGCGACGACTCACAGTTTGACAACGATCCGATCGCATGCGCAGAGCACGGCGTGAGCTGCGCATTCCGTGTGCGCGGCGCATAAGGAGAAGGAAGAGACACATAGAGGGAGAGGGGGAAAGAGACACAGAGGGAGAGGGGGAAAAGAGACACAGAGGGAGAAGGGGGGAGAGACACAGAGGGAGAGGGGGAAGAGACACAGGGGATGAAGAGGAGGGGGAAAGAGACACAGGGGAGGGAGAGGAGGGGGGAAGATATACAGGGGAGGGAAGTGGGGGGGAGATATACAGGGAAGTGGGGGGGAGATATACAGGGGAGGGAAGTGGGGGGAAGAGACACAGAGGGAGGGGGGGGAGAGGCACATAGGGAGAAGGGGGAAGGGTCACATAGGGAGAAGGGGGGAGAGACACAGAAAGAGGTGGGAAAGACACAGAGGGAGAGGGGGGGAAGAGACACAGGGGAGGGGCAAAGATACGCATGGGAGGGAGAGGGGGGAAATAGACACGGGGGAGAGAAGGCAAAGAAACACTGTAAGAGAGGGCGACGACTCACAGTTTGATAACCATCCGATCGCAAAACTGATCGGATCCCGTGCATGCGCAACTCGAGCTCCGCATTCGCAGAGCACGGCGTGAATTAAGGAGAGGGAAGAATCATAGATGGAAAGGGGGAGGAAGAGACACATAGAGGGAGAGGAGGGAAAGAGACACAGAGGGAGAGGGGGGAAGAGATACAGAGGGAGAGGGGGGAAGAGACACACGAGGGAGAGGGGGGAAGAGACAAAGAGGGAGAGGGGGAAGAGACACAGGGAGAGAAGGGGGAAGAGACACAGAGGGAGAGGGAGGAAAGAGACACAGAGGGAGAGGGGGGAAAGAGACACACAGGTAGAGGGGGGAAGAGACACAGAGGGAGGGGGAGACACAGGGGGAGAGACACTGAGGGAGAGTGGGAAAAAGACACAGGGGAGGGTGAAAGAGACGCATGGGAGGGAGAGGGGGCAAAGAAACACGGGAAGAGAGGGCGACGACTCACAGTTTGACAACGATCCGATCGCTTTTGCGATCGGATCCCGCGCATGCGCAACGCGAGCTGGCGTGAGATGTGCATGCGCTGAGCACGGCGTGAGCTGCGCATTCCGCGTGCGCGGTGCATAAGGAGAGGGAAGAGACATAGAGGGAGAGGGGGAGGAAGAGACACATAGAGGGAGAGGGGTGAAAGAGACACAGAGTGAGGGGGGGGGAAGAGATACAGAGGGAGAGGGGGAAGAGATACAGAGGGAGAGGGGGAAAGAGACACAGAGTGAGAGGGGGAAAAGAGACACAGAGGGATGAAGAGGAGGGGGAAATAGACACAGGGGAGGGAGAGGAGGGGGGAAGATATACAGGGGAGGGAGAGGGGGGCGGAAGAGACACACAGGGAGAGGGGGAAGAGGCACAGAGGGAGAGGGGGAAGAGGCTCAGAGGGAGAGGGCAGACACAGGGAGGAGAGACACAGAAAGAGGGGGGAGAGACACAGAGGGAGAGGGGGGAAGAGACACAGGGGAGGGGGACAGAGACGCATGGGAGTGAGAGGGGGGAAAGAGACATGGGGGAGAGGGGGCAAAGAAACCCGGGAAGAGAGGGCGACGACAGTTTGGCAATGATACCGTGCATGCGCAACGCAAGCTGCGCATGCGCAGTGCACGGAGTGAATTGAGGAGAGGGAAGAGACATAGAGGGAGAGGAAGAGACACATGAAGGGAGAGGGGGGAAAGAGACACAGAGGGAGAGGGGGGAAGAGACACAGAGGGAGAGGGGGGAAGAGACACAGAGGGAGAGGGGGGAAAGAGACACAGAGGGAGAGGGGGGAAAGAGACACAGAGGGAGAGGGGGGAAGAGACACAGAGGGAGAAGCGGGATGAGACACAGAGGGAGGCGGGGTAAGAGAAACAGAGGGAGAGGGGGGGGAGAGACACAGAGGGAGAGGGGGAAAGAGACACAGAGGGAGGGGGAAGAGACATAAAGGGAGAGGGGGAAGAGAAACAGAAGGAGATGGGGGAAAGAGACGCAGAGGGAGATGGGGGAAAGAGACACAGAGGGAGAAGGGGGAGAGAGTCACAGAGGGAGAGGGGGAGAAAGAGACACAGAGGGAGAGGGGGAAGAGACACAGAGGGAGAGGGGGAATGAGACACTGAGGGAGAGGGGGGAGAGGCACAGAGGGAAAGGAGGAAGAGACACAGAAGGAGGGAGAAACACGGGGGGAGAGACACAGAGGGAGGGGGAAAGAGATGCATGGGAGGGAGAGGGGGGAAATAGACATGGGGAGAGGGGGCAAAGAAACACTGGAAGAGAGGGCAACGACTCACAGTTTGACAACCATCGGATCGCAAAAGTGATCGGATCCCGTGCATGAACAAAGCGAGCTGCGCATGCGCAGAGCACAGCGTGAATTGAGGAGAGGGAAGAGACATAGATGGAGAGGGGGAGGAAGAGACACATAGAGGGAGAGGAGGGAAAGAGACAGAGAGGGAGGGGGAAGAGACACAGAGGGTGAGGGAGGAAGAGACACAGAGGGAGAGGGGGGAAGAGACACAGAGGGAGAGGGGGGAAGAGACACAGAGGGAGAGGGGGGAAGAGACACAGGGGGAAGAGACACAGAGGGAGAGGGGGAAAGAGACAGAGGGAGAGGGGGAAAGAGACACAGAGGGAGAAGGGGAGAGAGACACAGAGGGAGAGGGGGAAGAGACACAGAGGGAGGAAGAGGCACAGAGGGAGAGGGGGGAGGAAACACGGAGGGAGAGGGGGGAAAGAGACACAGACGGAGAAGGGGGATAGAGACACAGAGGGAGAGGGGGGAAGAGACACAGGGGATGGAGAGGAGGGGGGAAAGAGACACAGGGGAGGTAGAGGAGGGGGGAAGATAATAGGGGAGGAAAATGGGGGGGAAGAGACACAGAGGTAGAGGGGGAAAGAGACAAAGAGGGAGAGGGGTGCGGAAGAGACATACAGGGAGAGGGGGGAAGAGGCACAGAGGGAGAGGGGGAAAGAGACGCAGAGGGAGGGGGAGAGACACAGAAAGAGGGGGGACAGACACAGAGGGAGAGGGGGGAAGAGACACAGGGGAGGGGGACAGAGACACATGGGAGGGAGAGGGGGGGAAGAGACATGGGGGAGAGGGGGAAAGAAACACGGGAAGAGAGGGCGACAACTCACAGTTTTGCAACGATCCTATCGCAAAAACGATCAGATCCCGTGCATGCGCAACGCAAGCTGCGCATGCGCAGAGCACGGAGTAAATTGAGGAGAGGGAAGAGACATAGAGGGAGAGGAAGAGACACATAGAGGGGGAGGAAGAGACACATAGAGGGAGAGGGGGGAAAGAGACAAAGAAGGAGGCGTGAGACACAGAGGGGATAAACACAGAAAGAGCGGGGAGAGACACAGAGGGAGAGGAGGGGAAGAGACACAGGGGAGGGGGAAAGAGACGCATGGGAGGGAGAGGGGAGAAACGGGAAGAGGGGGGAAAGAGACACGGAGGGAGAGGGGAAGTAACACAGAGGGAGAAGGGGGAAGAGACACAGTGTGAGAGGGGGGAAAGAGACACAGAGGGAGAGGGGGGAAGAAACACAGAGGGAGAGGGGGGAAGAAACACAGAGGGAGGGGGGGAAGAGACACAGAGGGGGAAATAGACACAGAGGGAGAGGGGGGAAATAGACACAGGGAGAGGGGAAGAGACACAGAGGGAGAAGGGGGAAGAGACACAGAGGGAGAGGGGGGAAAGAGAAGCATGGGAGGGAGAGGGGAGAAACAGAAACGGGAAGAGGGGGTTAAAGAAACACAGGGAGAGAGGGCGACGACTCACAGTTTGACAACGATCCAATTGCAAAAACAATCTTATCCCGCGCATGCACAATGCGAGCTGCGGATGCGCAGAGCACGGCATGAGCTGTGCATTGTGCATGTGCGAAGCATAAGGAGAGGGAAGAGACATAGAAGGGGAGGAAGAGACACAGACGGAGGGGGGGGGAAGAGACACAGAGGGAGAGGGGGGGAAGAGACACAGAGGGAGAGGGGGAAGAAACACAGAGGGAGGAGGGAAAGAGACACAGTGGGAGAGGGGGGAAAGAGACACAGTGGGAGAGGGGAGAAAGAGACACAGAGGGAGAGGGGGGAAAGAGACACAGAGGGAGAGGGGAAGAAACACAGAGGGAGAAGGGGGAAGAAACACAGAGGGAGAAGGGGGAAGAGACACAGAGTGAGAGGGGGGAAAGAGACACAGAGTGAGAGGGGGAAAGAGACACAGAGGGAGAGGGGGGAAGAAACACAGGGAGAGGGAGGAAGAAACAGAGGGAGGGGGGGAAGAGACACAGAGGGAGAGGGGGGAAAGAGACACAGAGGGAGAGGGGGGAAAGAGACACAGAGGGAGAGGGGAAGAGACACAGAGGGAGAAGGGGGAAGAGACACAGAGGGAGAGGGGGGAAAGAGACACAGAGGGAGAGGGGGGAAGCATAAGGAGAGGGAAGAGACATAGAAGGGGAGGAAGAGACACAGACGGAGGGGGGGAAGAGACACAGAGGGAGAGGGGGGGAAGAGACACATAGGGAGAGGGGGGAAGAAACACAGAGGGAGAGGGGGGAAGAAACACAGAGGGAGGGGGGGAAGAGACACAGAGGGAGAGGGGGGAAAGAGACACAGAGGGAGAGGGGGGAAAGAGACACAGAGGGAGAGGGGAAGAGACACAGAGGGAGAAGGGGGAAGAGACACAGAGGGAGAAGGGGGAAGAGACACAGAGGGAGAGGGGGGAAAGAGACACAGAGGGAGAGGGGGGAAAGAGACACAGATGGAGAAGGGGAAAGAGGCACAGAGGGAGAGGGGAAGAGGCACAGAGGGAGAGGGGGAAGAGATACAGAGGGAGGGGGAGACACGGGGGAGAGACACAGTGGGGAAAGAGACAAAGGGGGAGAGAGGGGGGATGCGACACAGGGGCAAAGAGACACAGGGGAGTTGGAAAGAGACACAGGAGGGAGAGGAGGTGGGAATTGACACAGGAGAGTGAGAGGAGGGGGAAGAGACACAGGGGAGGAAGAGGAGGGGGGAAGAGACACAGAGGGAGAGGGGGGTAAGAGACATACAGGAAGAGGGGGAAGAGGCACAGAGGGAGAGGGGGGAAGAGACACAGAGGGAGGGGGGAGACACGGGGAGAGACACAGAAAGAGAGGGGAGAGAAACAAAGGGAGAAGGGGGAAGAGACACAGGGGACGGGGAAAGAGACACATGGGAGGGAGAGGGGGGAAAGAGACACAGGGGAGACGGGGGAAAGAAACACGGGGGAGAGGGGGTGGAAAGAGACACGGGGGAGAGGCAGGAAAGAGATACAGGGGGGAAAGAGATAAGTGAGGAGATGGGGGGGAATACAAAGCGGGGAGAGGGGGGAAAGAGGCACAGGGGAGGTGGAAAGAGACAGGAGGGAGAGGAGGGGAAGAGACACAGGGGAGGGAGAGGAGGGGGGAAGAGACACAGGGGAGTGAGAGGAGGGAGAAGAGACACATGGGAGGGAGAGGAGGGGGGAAGATACACAGGGGATGGAAATGGGGGGAAGAGACACGAGGAAGGGGGGAACAGACACACGGGGGGGGCAGGGGGAAAAGAGACACAGGGCAGGGGAGAACAGACACAATGGAGGGAGAGGGGGGAAAGAGACACAGGGGAGGGGCAAAGAGACGCATGGGAGGGAGAGGAGGGAAAGAGACACAGGGCAGGGGGTTAGAGACACGGGAGGGAGAGGTAGGTAAAAACACAGGGGAGGATACAAGGGAGGGAGAGGAGGGGGAAAGGAGACACAAGGGAGGGAGAAGAGGGGGGAAATGAGACACAAGGGAGGAAACAGACAGGGGGAGACACTCGCAATGAGCTCTAACGGCACTCATTGCGAGGCCCGTGATGAGCGCAGAAGGTGCTTATTGCGAGGCCCATGATGAGCGCCAAAGGCGCTCATCACGAGTCCAGTATTGTAGATGGGGAGAGGCTCCCATTGTGTGGCAAACAGCATTGCCAGGCTTCACTTTTTATTGCCGTCTTTTTTTACGGGCAAGCTGCTAGTTCATGTATATTTAGTTAACTTAAAATTAATTAATTAGTTCTTGAATAAATTAATATTTTTTACATATTTGTAATTAATATATCCAGCAATCTAGAGCCTGAAGAGCTAACAATCTGTTTGTATTTTCCGGCAGCATACAATGTACAGTTTGAGTGTTGGTGCCCTGATGATAAAGTGTAATGAATGTCCCAACTGTGCATTAGAAATAGGCAGTGTGCCCGAGGGAAATCCGTTGGTTTAGTTGTGTAAAGTGGCATTGTAGATTCGTAATGTTGTTAATGTGATACGCGGCTCGCAAGCATTTTCCGTCATTTGTAATAGTGTATTTTGTACTTCGTACGTTCTTTGTGTGAAAGTGCTAAGTTTGGCAGTGTTTTGCGCGTTCCGTGGTCGTGTAGCTTTGTTTTCATTATTTTTGGTGGCCATTTTTTTTCTCGCTTAGTCGATTTTCATGTGGTCAAATTTGTCCAACTCGTCTTAAATTTGCGTTCCACATCTCTCCCAGATGTCCTGGTTGTTTCCCCGTGCTGTGTGTGATGTGTTTGTTGTATTTTTTGTTTGTTTTTTGTGTTTTTTGGATTTTCGCGGTTCGGGCGTTAACTTCATATTTTTGCTATCTCGTATTTTTTTTTCAAAGTCGCGCGTCTCTTATTTTTTTTTCAAAGTCCCGTGTCTCGTATTTTTTTTTTCTAACTCCCGCGTTTGTCAACTGCTTGAAGGCTAAGGCGATCCCGCATTTGCTAAGTGTTTGGTGGCTAAGTCCCGAGTGTTTCATTTCCTTCACTGCTCGCTTCGCTTTGCAATCTATTTTCTGCTTATCATATTGAGTTACTGGTAGTGTGAATCCCTTCCACTGTGGGTGTAGCTTTATAACTGTGGGTCACAGATTTTAAAGAAAGGAGCATACATGGGGGTAAACAGGAAGAAATTGGGTGGTTCTTAAAAATCCCAGTCTGTTAGTGTCACCGTTATGAATATCTGCACATGTGTGGGGTGCTTGAGGGGCTCCTGACAGTGTGTGAATTTATTAGAAACATGTGAAATCTACATTTTATATGAAATTTACTTGGAGGAGAAAAAAAATCAAATAAACATAGCTTAGATGTTTCTATAAATAAAAATGTGCTCAAAGTGTTCTTTTAAGCTCCTACATGTAAGCTCAGCAATTGCGGTCAGAAATCCATTTTTAAATTCCATTCCAAAAATCATGTGGTACCATTTTGTATTCTATTTGCCACACTCCTTACTTTGGGCCTCATTCAATTGTGATGTGACCAATTGAATAGGGCCCTAAATAAGCACATAGCATATTTTATTAAAGAAGTTTTTAGTTAGTGAAAACCTTTCTTTTGGATAGATGCTTGCTAACTAAAAACTTATTTAAAAAATATATGTTATGTGCTTATTTAGGGCCCTATTCAATTGGCCAAATTGCAATTGAATGAGGGCCTTTGTCAGGAGTAAAAGCACATTGATCACAAAATGTTAGACTACATTAACATATTTGTTGTATAATGTGATTCAATTCTGACACATGGATACACAACTTCGAGGTTATGCTATGTCAAAACACACATACTAATTAATTTTCCACTTGGGTTATTTGCATTTTTTTAAATTTTGTTGAAGTATTACTATGTAATACCAGACTCATGACAAATTAGTGGGGCTCAGTTCAGTTAAAGTTAATTGATTAGGTACAAGTCTCTGTTCTAGGATCTAGGGAAAAAAAAACTTCCTTGAGTATACAGAATTATAAAAAATGCTTACAGAATCAAAACTATTGTCAATAGGGTATCTGTATTGTAATTATAGTAAATCTGCCTCTGCTACTTCAGCATGCATTACACATTTAAGTTATATATCACTAGATAAATTGTCCTATTGCATGGAGTGAGTGTCAATATCTTCAACATTGAAAGGCAGTGAAAATATACATAATATATTCATTTGTCTTGTTTCACTGCGAGATAATATAACAGGTGGTTCTGGTAATTTCCCTACGGACAATGCATAATTTTGCAGCAACACATTAAGTATAAAAATGACATATCCAATGTGTAGTGCTATTGATCTCTGATATCAGTATGCAAAAGGACTTGTGACTGGCATGCTTGTCCTAAACAATTAAAAAATGTGTGATCTACTGATTCATGTATTTAACATTGCAGTGTTCCAAAAAGGCAAAAGGAATAGAGGAAAATAAAAGCATTATGAACTAGATGTAGATAGGCCTTATCTATCATGAATTTAATTAAGGTTAATCAACATGTTTCTTATGATAATCTGCTACGGTATTAATAAAAAAAAACTATAAACAATATTTGTTAAATTATTATAAATAATAATAAAATCTGAAATGTGTACATCATCTGTACAAATTACAGCAACCTTATGGCAATAGAAAAGTTTTCTTTCAGCATTTTACTATGTATGCATCCTGGAGCACAATGTTTCCATATGCTTTTCACTGAATAGATATATTTCCCTATTTGCTGCCCTCTCCATTGCTTCCATCCAAACTAGACGCTCCAGAATTATTTAACTCCCAATTAAATGTCTATACAGTATGTACCACTAGAACAATGAGTGCCTGTTCTCTAGTATTATTTTGACTAAGAAGGCCTACTATGCCATTCAGGGGTATGAAAGACTTTTGGTTAACCAGAGATGTCCATGCACACCAAGGAGAGCTGGAAAATGCATTACAATTTAATAATCAAACACCTTATCTTCCATTCCAAAGTGGAACACCGGAGAAGGATGAGAAGTGCAACTCTTTTTCAGGTAGCTCCACTCAGTGAACATTCCTTTGTCAGAGATGCGTGACAACACTGGGGTCATAAGAGAAGGGAAAGAATAGGTAGTAGAAGGTGATTTCTACTCTCTCAAAGAGATGGACAACAATGCTACAGAGAGCATCCTGCCATATATCACCAACACTGTTGATTCTGCCGGTGTCACAGCCATGGAACCCCTTTTATGTTAAAGGATCTGCACTCTGACACCAGATCTTTTATGGCCTGTAAGTCTCCTGGCAGTGATGGCCTATCAGATGAATTTTATGTAACGCCATGGGTGGAGATGGTTGCAGTGGCTAAGATGCCACCTTTGCTTAGAGTGGGGATGCTGATGCTCTTGTATAAGCAGAAGGGGAAGCAGTCTACTTCAAAACTGAAAACTTATTTTTCTCCTGAATGGGAACTACAAGATCCTAGCAAGGTTTTAGCCAACATGCTCAACGTTATCATTGGGCAGTTCTTCCACCTGCACCAGACCATTACATTCAATCTCTTCATAGGGAAATGCTACGTAGGTTTGGTCTAGGGAAGGTGTTCTGTTCCTATGTCAGCCTCATGCACTGAGATGTTGTCAGCACAGGGCTGGTGATCAGCTGGAAGACTGACCAATAGGAACAAGAACATGGGGTGGATGGCCATTCAGGGGGTTTCCCTCTAAAACAGTTCTCTGCAGATACAGGTGCTGCCCAAAGAGTTGTACCGCAGAGGGAACAGCTCTGTGTGTGCTCTGGGAGTGCCTTTTTGCCTAGGGCATATTGGACAGTTTGGCAGATGAATGTAAGGACTGTGTTACAAGGAGATATCTAGATTTTTTACTCAGTATTTTATGGACTGTTATCTGACACACAGTGACCAGAGCATAATCTAGGCCAATTAGGATAGTTAGCATCTAATGTGCTTTGTTAAGGATGCTGTTTGATTTGCCAAAAAATGCCTGATACTGAAGAGAATCAAAGTGACTATCCAGGATTGTTGCACAGTGGTTCTTAGCTTGCTAAGAGACTAATCCATCATTGACAGACCTAAAGAAGAGAATTAAAACCAGTCACATCAGCTTCACTGCTCACCCCCTCCCACTCCATCCCCCCAGTCCAGGTGTGAACATTTCTGAGCAATGTACTAATAAAGGTTTAATTATGTATTGCTCTGTATTTATACCTGTAATATATGTTGTCCTAATATAGGTTGAATTACGTATTGCACAATATTTTCAAATGTAATGCATAATATACAGTTGTGCTCAAAAGTTTGCATACCCTGACAGAAATTGTGAAATTTTCGCATATATTTTGAAAATATGACTGATCATGCAACAAAAATGTATTTTATTGAAGGATGGTGATTATATGAAGTCATTTGTTATCACATAGTTGTGTGGCTCCTTTTTAAATCATAACGATAACAGAAATCACCCAAATGGCCCTGATCAAAAGTTTACATGCCTTTAATTCTTAATACTGTGTATTGCCTCCTTTAGCATCAATGACAGTGTGCAGTTTTTGTAATAGTTGTCTATGAGGCCACTAATTCTTGCAGGTGGTATAGCCGCCCATTCATCTTGGGAAACTGCCTCCACATCATGGAAAGTCTTTCGTCGTCTTGAATGAACCGCACATTTGAGATCTCCCCAGAGTGGCTCAATGATATTAAGGTCAGGAGACTGTGATGGCCACTCCAGGACAGTACCCTTTTTCTGCTGTAAACACTGGAGGGTCAACTTGGCCTTGTGCTTAGGGTCATTGTCATGCTGGAACGTCCAAGAGCGTCCTATGCACAGCCTTCGTGCAAAAGAATGTAAACTGTCTTCCAGTATTTTCTGATAACCTGCTGTATTAATCTTGCCATCAATTTTCAGAAGATTCTCCGTGCCTTTAGAGCTCACCACCATGCTTCACAGTGGGGATGGTATTCTTTTCACTATAGGCCTTGTTGACCCCTCTCCAAACATAGCGCTTATAGTTGTGACCATAAAGCTATATTTTGGTCTCGTCACACCAAATTACAGTGTGCCAGCAGCTGTGAGGCGTGTCAAGGTATTGTCATGCATATTGTAACCAGGATTTTTGGTGGCATTGGCGCAGTAAAGGCTTCTTTCTGGCATCTCGACCATGCAGCTCTTTTTTGTTCAAGTATCGTCGTATTGTGCTCCTTGAAACAACCACCGCGTCTTTTTCCAGAGCAGCCTGTATTTCTCCTGAGGCTACCTGTGGGATTTTCTTTCTGTTACAAACAATTCTTCTGGCAGCTGTGGCTGAAATCTTTCTTGGTCTACCGGACCTTCGGCTTGGTATCAAGAGATCCCCGAATTTTCCACTTCTAAATAAGTGATTGAACAGTACTGACTGGCATTTTCAAGCCTCTGGATATCTTTTTATAATTTTTCCATCTTTATGAAGTTCCATTACCTTGTTATGCAGGTCATTTTGCCAGCATTGCATATAAAGCTACAATTTGTAAAGGTTTGAGTAAACACGGTTCATGCATTGAAGACATAGCGCATAATTTACCTGGACTTACCATGGAAAAACTGAAGGCAGGAATTTTTGGTGGTCCACAGATCAGACAACTTATAAATGACCCACATGTCATAGCATCCATGAATAAAATTGAATCATGTGCCTGGTCTTCATTTCTTCTTCTTGTAAAACACTTTCTTGGCAACAAAAAGGCAGACAACTTCACACAAGTAGTAGAGGATATGCTCTTTCATTTCAACAGGCTTGGCTGTAACAGTCACTTAGATCTCTTTTCAGAGAACCTTGGTGACTTAAGCGAAGAGCAAGGTGAAAGCTTTCACCAAGACATAAAAACAATGGAAGCCAAATACCAAGGAAGATGGGATGCACACATGATGGCAGACTATTGTTGGAATCTTACACAGGATTGTCCTGGCAGTTCCCACTCACAGAAGTCTTAGAAAAAGAGCTTCTTGTGTGTCGAATGACTGGAAAGTTTGTATCATAAACAATAAAGTGGTATATGGCATATATTCTGTATCTCTGATAGGGGAAAACTGATGCCATTTTGATGCCAGAAACAAGTCTAACATTTCAGGCACCAAAATGTGTGTTGGCCTGTGTTATTAGTGCATTTTTATATAGTCTTTTTATTTCTTAAACCAATTAGTTGAAATAGATTGATATTATTAAAAGTTAGATGTTAAAGATTGAGGTAGTACTAGCTTGTGCACCTCAATGAAGCTGTGAGCTATACCATGTAAGGTCACCCGCAAAGGGCAGATCATAGCAGACAGGTCAGACAAATTGCGGTCCACTGGAGAAGGAACTTGTAACCCACTAGAGTATTATTGCCACGAAACACATATGGAAAAGTACAACCAGAAACACAGACAGATGTGCCTGGCATGCTGCGTCCATTTGGTCGCCAAGAGTCAGACACGACTAAAGGACTAAACAAGAACAAAAGCAAAATTTCTGTCATAAAAAGGTGTAGGTTTATGATTGAACCTTTTGTTTAACCATTTAAATTTTTATTTTACCCAAACAAAATGGTACAATTGCTGCAGGAAAGAAATTAATTGATAACAGAGGTATGGACAGTGAGAAGTGTTTAGGAGACAAATTGGTATTATTTGCTAGTTTTGGAAGATATCATTTACTGTGTACTAGAATATTGGCCGTCAAAAAATGACGGCAATGAAATAGTAAGTGAGCTAATGCTGTTTGGTGTATGGTAATCAAAAAAATAATACATTAATAAAGTAATATACTTTACCTATTTTCAAGTAATATATGCAGAAAGCATTGTGTTGAAGAGCTGGCAATCTGTTTTGATGTTGCTGCAGCATACAATGTGTGTTTTTACAGTGCTGTGGAGCTGCTGTGTAAGTGTCAGCAATGTGTGCAGTGTAAATAGTGTGCGTGCGCGAGGAAAATCCGTTAGGGTAGCTGTGTACTTCCGGATTGTATATTTAGTGTTCTAAAATGGCGCCTAATGTGTGGCTGATTTAGCGTCCTTGTTTTTGGATGTCGTCCGACTTTTTTGAAAAATCCGTAGGTGTTTGGTGGTGTTTTGCGTGTTTCGGGTCCTTTAGCCTCGTTTTCGTTTTGTTCGGCGGCCATTTTTTCTCTCGCTTAGGTGATTTTCGGATGTCTAAACACGAAATTTGGAGTTAAAGCGAGGTGTAACGTCACTTGCAGTGGTCCTGGGTGCCTCCCCTTACTGTGGGTAAGCTTTTTATGTGTTTGTTGTGTGTATTTATAGTGTTTCTAATGTTTTTGGGATTGCGCGGGTTGCGTCCTTGTTTTGGATCTTGTACATCTTTTTCAGAAAATCCGTAGGTGTTTGGTGGTGTTTTGCGTCTTTAGAGTGCTAAAGTCTTTTATTTCAAGTTAAATTGAGGTGTAACTTCAGTTTTCGAGGTCCTGTGTGCCCCCCCCCTTGCTGTAGGTAAGCTTTTTATGTATTTGTTGTGGTATTTATTGTGTTTTTCATGTGTTCATGTGCGCGTGTTTCGGGCGTTTTTTGCGAGGTTGTAATGGATGGTAAAGTGTCTCGTATTTTTCTTTCGTAACTCCGTAAATTTTGCGAGGTCCGCAATTGCTGGCAAGGAGCGATGAGCTCGCTAAGCGAGCCCGCAGCGTTAGCAACAGCCAGCATGCTCACAATTATATATGTGACTAGAGTATTGCCCGTCAAAAAATGACGGCAATGAAATTGTAAGTGAGCTAATGCTGTTTGGTGTATAATAATCAAATAAATAATACATTAATAAATTAATATACTTTACCTATTTTGAAGTAATATATGCAGGAAGCATTGCGTTGAAGAGCTGGCAATCTGTTTTGATGTTGCAGCATCAGTGCTGTGGAGCTGCTGTGTAAGCGTGATGAATGTGTGGAGTGTAATAGTGTGCGTGCGCGAGGCAAAACCGTTAGCGTAGCTGTGTACTTCCGCATTGTATAAGTTATTGTTCTAAAATGGCGGCTATGTGTGGTATGCGTCTGTGGCGGAATATCGGTAGCTGTTTTGTGGTGTTTTGCGTGTTTCTGGTGGTGTTTTGCGTGTTTAGAGTCCTGTAGCCTCATTTTCGTTTTGCTCGGCAGCTATTTTTTCTCTCACTTAGATAATTTTTTAGTGTCTAAACTCTTTTATTTTGAGTTAAACTGAGGTGTAACGTCATTTTTTGAGTTCCTGGATGCCCCCTCTTGCTGTAGGTAAGCTTTTTATGTATGTGTTGTGTGTATTTATTGTGTTTTTCATTTTTTCATGTCCGCGGGTTGCGGACGATTTTTGTGAAGTCGTAATTGCTCGTAACGTGTCTTGTAGTTTTTTGCGAGGGCAGTTGCTGGCAAGGAGTGCCTTCGCGAGGGCCCTTCGGTGCTCCTTGCCAGCAACAACTTGCATGCTCACAACTATATATGTGATTGTTGAAGAGGGGCATGATCTCACTTCAGAGAAGTTTCTATAGCAATGTTGTCCAACTCCAGTCATAGAGGGCTGGTATCAGGATGGATTTGGTTTGAATATAGTCAGTCAGTGGCTCAATCATATTTATTTATTGGTCTGGATCTCACTCAGAAGGACAGGATTTGGATATGCCAGCTCTAGATTGAGAACATGATTTATCCATGCAACTCAATTACTGTACTTGTATTGTGTGGTTTCAGAAGGAGGTCCTGTTATAGTATTTTTTCACATTTTAATTTTTGTTTTTATGCAAACCCCCCCCCCCCCCACAAAAGACAAAAAAACATTTGTAATGGTTAAAACTTGCTCTTTTGTTAAAGTGTGATAAAAGGCACATTTAATTGAGCATTATGTACCAAAACAAGAGGCTGCATAACCCAAATGTATCTGCAAGTTCATGTCCAGCTACGCTCTTGTGTGTCAACCACCAAAGTACATGGAGTTGATACAGGATGTATAATGACTAGTTAAAGGCATATCTAAGTTTCCTGGATTATCAATGCATCTGATGGAAGAGAATCAGAAGTGTATGAAAAAAAATGTTTGCATGAAAAAATACCAAAAATAACCATTTAAACATTTAGCTTGAAGTTAGCAAAATCTATTGTAATTTCTGGCAGTTTAAAATTAAGGTTAACACCACCTCCAATTTGTTTTGGCCAATCAGGTTAGAGAAAGATTTGAGACATAGCATTAGGTTAGTTGCTATGGCAACAGCCCACAGCATAGACAGGAAGTAGGGATGAGTCATATACCAGCAGTGACAACACTGCTCTCCTATTGGCTGTGGTGCAAAGCAGCATGGGATTTGTAGCAAATGAGTCTGGGAAATGTAGTGTATCACTGACATGTGACAGGAAGCTGCAAGGAGGAAACTGCAAGGAGATTGGCTGAGCTAGCAAGAGCAGGTAAATAGTGGGTTAATATTGCTCCCCGGGTGCTGCATGCTGATTGGGGGGGGGGCACCAGGAAGTTGTGTAGACACCCCTAGGGGTGTCAACATAATCATTAGAGGGATTTTTAGATATTAATAAAAATAAAATGTTTTATGAGATGTGCTGTATACACATAGGCTGCTTTTTGCCTACAGAGTGCAGAAATGTATTAATCCAGCACACTTAGATATCCATTTAATATGAGCTCCTCTAGCAGGTTGATGAACTGTAATATCAGTAGTCATTCATATGAAAACGTTCATACTAGTTTGCTGAGACATCTAATTTTCCAATGTCATTCCACAGAGCCTAATCACTTGTGAATAGATCTCTGCATCTTGTACAAGTGTCTCCAAACAGTAACATAGGAGTTGAATAGGTCTCACTGAGCTAGTGAGGACATTTTCACCTTTGAAGTTATAGATAATCCCATCTGTATAAAGATACAGCAACACTTCATTAACCGCCCTGTCGGTCTGGCCGTGTCAGTGCCCCCGAGTGTTAAAGTGGTACACTCAGGGGTGCTGACTGCCTTGTTCCGCCCCCTGCGTGGCCTACACACGCAGGGAAGGGAACCTGGAAGAAGGACGTGTGTGACCCCGAGCGTGGCTCGGGGTTGCCGCTTTAGGTACTGACAATTAACCCCGAGACACGTTCGGGATTACTGCTAAGGCGGTTAAAGGGACTCCGTCCCCACAAGAGAAAGTTGATTTAATTTTAAAGAACCTTAAAAACTGTCTATAGATTGTACTAGCCGTTTTTCTCTACAATAAATAATTTCTGAAATACTGTATTAAGAATTGCCTTTGAGTCTCCTGTATGCTAATGCTCAGTATTATAATGTGCAGCTCAGTATGCGAACATGGGGCTCAGAGTGCTTGATAAGGATGGGAGAGATATCGATGTAGACCTTTATTTTGGTCACTCCAGAGACAACCAAGTAGACTGTAATCCTAACTGGCACATCAACCCAGATAAGTAATACATATGGGCTACAAATTTGCATATGAATGCAGCAACAACAACCTGAAAATTCCCAGGATTGATTAAGAAAAAATAGATAACGCAACATAACGCCGGTTTTTCACGCTCTTTAGGAATAAGCAACTTTATTTTTGGATGACAGAGACCCCTTAAAGAGTACACTGAAACAACACATTAGTTTTCCACAATATAGTAAAAATAAACAGTGGGAATAGTATCAAAATGACAGTGGTGGGTTTATTCATTTATTAATCAACATCCTGTACAATAAACTGTACCAATAGCTACAGCACCCACTGAATCCCATAACCCCGCCTTATTTAAACAGGGACACGCCCACTCCATAATAAATCAGCCATCATAAACCCGCCCACTTCCGAGACCTGAAGGTTGAGCTCACCATACATGCATGTGACCACGCCTTCCGCTTGTCATTCCAAATAGCTCGCGCCTGTCTTGCGCGCCCCAGCAACTGAATTAACCGCTTTAACTTACACCGTAAAGAGAGCCTGCTCCATAAGTGAAGCCATTGTCGCGCTGATGATGAGAGGTTCCCAGGATCACTGGCTTGTGCTGTGAAAGCGGGATTGCTTTGCGGATGTTGTGTGTCCGCGGAGTTTGAATTGCAAGTGGGAGAGAGAGAAGGCTGACTGACAGTTATTAGTATAATTATTATATGTTTCACAGCGGGAGCTGCTGGAGCCAGAGCCAGGTCTGTGCGTCTGTGTGTGTGACATGTATGTAGTGTATGTAAAGACATCATAACCAGATACATGTTTGGTGCTGTCATCTGTGTGTATGTCATCTATCTATATATGTGTGTGTGGGTATATATTGTTATATATATATATATATATATATATCTCACACTAGTCGTGGATATATGTAATTATTGTATATTATTTATATATATATATATATATATATATATATATATATATATATATATATATAATTATACATGTTACCATCTTCTAATATACTGGCTTTTTGTGCAAACTCACACAATTCTGCTTATAATGCTCTCCGCCAAAGTGTGTAATTTTAGAGCAGTAATAATTTTTTAAATAAAGATCACTGTGTTCTCTGCTCTTTCAAAAAAAAAAAAAAAAAAAAAAAAAAATATATATATATATATATATATATATATATATATATATATATATATATATATATATATATATACACCTTGCTGCCAAAATACATTGAAAAATATGTCCTCAAAATACATTTCTTGGCAGTGGTGATCATGTACCCAAAACTGACGAGAGATCTGTAATTATTCATATTGTTGTATACATTTTTTACTTTTACAGTTAAAAAATAAATCCAATGTTCCTAATTCTATCTCGTATAGAAAGGGTGTGTGGCTGCTGCTGGATATTTTCTATAGCTGTTGTAAGGCTTTGTGGGAGAGGAAGAGATCATTAAATATAAAACAATTTCTGCTACTATAAAAATGATTGAAGAAACAAGATTCAGAAATAAATCTAGATCTGTTCTCCAAACTGATGAAGACGTGGGGTCACATGGCACCAAAATGCTCTTACCATACACGCTCATTATCCCTGTCACAGTAACTGCTATTGTGGCCTTTATCATATACACCATAAAAATGTAAGCGTAAAAATGATTGTATGGGTGGATTTTGTGATACAGTTTCACGTATTTACATGGGAATCCATCTAGTGTGCAACTTTAAATGCAATGTTCTGATTAGTGACCACTTTAAATAATTTAAAACGCATAGATATATACAGTTGAAGTCTTGGCACTTTGTTAAGTATGAATTTATTTATTTATTTATTTATATATATATATATATATATATATATATAAATTGTACAAACCTTCGATATAGTGAGCCTATTTTTGGATTTAGGGCTCCTATCCTACTTCCCACTCCCCTCTGGCCTGAGGCACCTTTGTACATACACTTATTCATCTATACATCCTCCCTTGCCACTCTAGAAAAATAAACATTTTTTTTTAATCATTTATATGCATATGACTCTCATCTGCCACCAGCGCCTGATCTATCCCCCTCTCTTCTAGCATGAGCTGACAACTGCCTCTCTAGCATATCCTACTGGATATCAGCCCATCAGCTCAAACTCAACATGTCAAAGACTGAGCTACACATCTTTCCACCCTCTTCCACAGCTTCCACTCCTCAAGTATCCCTCACTGTTGACAATACCATCATCACTCCCACCTCTCAGACCCATTGTCTTGTTTTTTTTTACCCTACCCTTTCATCTCTCACAATTAAAAATCAATTCAGGTTGCCATCACCTAATTAACATCTCCAGAGTGCGTCATTATCTTACACACGACACAACTAAAATCCGTATCTATTCGCTCATCATATCTTGCTTTGATGACTGTAACTCTCCCCATCACCCGTCTGTCCCCACTCCAATTCATAATAAACACCTCTGCTAGACTCATCTACCATACTCACACTCGGTGTCTGATGCTCCTCTCTGTCAGTCTCTTCTCTGGCTTCCCATAGCTCCCAGAATACAATTTAACATCCTTACCCTAACATAAAAAGGTCTTAACAACAGTGGACCTCCTTAAATATCTACCATCCTCTCTAAATATTCCCCAAATTGCCATCTTTTCTCTGCTAATGACCTTCTTCTTTCCTCCTCTCTCACTGCCATCTTCAGGATTTTTTTTAAGCTGCACCTATACTGTCGAACTCCTTGCGTCTCTCTGACGGACTATCTTTCTGCCGGAATACCTTTAAAAAACTCACTAGAAACACATTTGTTCAACCTACCCACTTTTAAAGACTGCATTTTTTTAAATAAAAAAAGAATAATTAAAAATTGTGTAACATAATTTGCTTCTTTAAAATGTACAAACTAGTTGCCAACACACAACCTCCTTGTTAAACAAGGCCACCTCCACCTACATCAGCCTACAGCCTTGATCACGGCCATATTTCCTCTTGCACAACCCACCCTTACAGTACCTGTATTTCTACTTGCCTTAAAAAAAATCTCTATAGATTTGTAATTTGCTCATTTGTCCTTTATTCGAATTTGTAAATGGTACTACTGAAACTATTTGGGTTTTATAAATAAACAGTAATAAAAAGAATAATATGATGATTTATTATTCTTAGCTTTTTAGAACTGTAATACGGACTAGATACTAGATGGGTCTGTTCCCTACCTCAAATTATATTGACCCTCCTTTGGCCAGTTGGAGTATTTCTTCATTCCAGGTGCTCATTGCAGGCCTCTGCAAATTTGCAACTTCGGGTCTCACAATGAGCGCCTTTGTCGCTCATCGCAGGCCCTGCAATGATCGCCTTTGGCGTTCATTGCGCATGTGCAAGCCCACAATTTGCGGGCGTTACTGAAAAAAATTGTAATTACGACAACTATATATATATATATATATATATATATATATATATATATATATATATACTTGCGACTTGCCCGTCAAAAATGACGGGGCAATAAAATTGTAAGGCAGGTAATGCTGTTTGCCATAGACATTAATTATTTTGGTGGTCTGAGATCCTTCGGCGATCATTGCCAGCCTCGCGGTGAGCGCCTTCGGCTTTTTGCGCTTATTGCAAGGCTTTGTGTGCTATGAGCAGCGTTGGCGCTTGCTGTAAGGCGCGCAGTGAATGGGTTTTGTGTTTATTGCAATAGTGTTTTTTTTTTGTGTACATATATTTTTGTATGCTTATTAAATAAATAATTAATAAATTAATATACTTTACCTATTTGGAAGTAATATATGCAGGAAGCATTGTGCTGAAGAGCTGACAACCTGTTTTGATTTTCCTGCAGCATACAATGTAGGTTTGTATTGTTGTGGAGCTGAGGTGTAAGTGTCAGCAATGTGTGCAGTGTGTAGTGTAAATAGGAAGCCGTTAGGGTAGCTGTGTACTTCTGCATTGTGTATGTTAGTGTTGTAAAATGGAGGCGAATGTGTACGTGGTACGCGGGTGTGTATGATTTAGCATCCTTGCTAAAAGTGTATCTTGTACCTCGTACGGCTTTTTGGAAAAGCCATATGTGCTTGGTGGTGTTTTCGGCGGCCATTTTTTCTCTCGCTTAGGGTATTTTCGTGTGTCTAAAATCGGTAATTTTGACCAAAAATTGAGGTGTAACTTCACTTGCGAGTTCGTTTTTTTTTCTAAGTCGTGCGGCTCATATTTTTTTAATGTAAGTCCGTATTTAGTGATTGCGTGTTAGATCTATTTTGTTAAAGTGTGGGTGTTTGTAACCGGTTGTGAGATGCCGTAAAGCCGCCGCCTCCGCAAATGCTGCCCTGGCGAAGTTCGGCTCATTGCAGCCGACGTAGGAGCCTCCACCTCTGCAAATGCGGCCCCAAACTGCGTTCCTCGCTTCGCGTGACAACGATTCGTAGTTTGACAACTATTATATGTGATAATCCTTCTGCCCTAGACAACATGTTCTGGTGGGTACAGTGTTATATCAAGTTAATAGATTATGCCGTTTATTCAAGTTTTCTAAATAGTTTGCTAAACAGCTGATTGTCGTAGTTAACACCCCTACAAATCTCTGCTAAAATTAGCATACAATTCATAATTAATTTTCGCTAATCACAGGCGGCTAATACATTGTATCAATCTGTGATGGCAGTTTGTGCATCATGGGATGTGTAGTCCCCTGCACAAGGAAGCAGGAGGAGCCAGACACGGATCTGTAGATCTCTGCACTGTGCTGCTGCTGGCTTGAAGGTTAGTAAATGGTTAGAATCCATACCCAAATGCAGCGTTTCTATTGGGAGGTTCACTGTGCCTATGTAAGCAGCTCTGGGGTGTGGAAGACAAGTTTTATTTTTAAAGAAAATACATCTGTATGTGTATAGAATGACTCAATGTAATGTGTGTGATATAAGCAGCTTGTATTAAAAAAAAATGGGAAAAACAGGGAACCTTACATTAGACCTTTAAAGAACATGAGAATATGTTGTGTTCTTCATTTTTTGCTAAAGTAAATAAGTCATTGTAAATCCCATGTTACTGTATTTATATGCAAATGAGCAGCTCACACACATTAATTAGCTGTGTTGATGTGCTAATTAGGATTACAGTCTGCTTGTCTGTCTCTGTAGTGGCCAAAATGGAGAGCTAAGTCGCACATTAGCATAGAGGAGCTGCAAAATCAATTCTAAATATTCTAGAAATGATTTGGTGTGCAGCCAGTTTTAATGCTCTTTCAAATGAAATCAGTTTCCTGTTGAGGTGACAGCCACAAAATCTCAGAATCAACTGTACAGTAGTCATAGTGATATTATGTTTCATGCTGTGACTATAGACTAATTCTCTATGAAAATGGTGCATAGTAATTGTAGTACAATATTGCTTATTTCTATCTTCATACTAATCTATTTTATTTGCCTTCTTCAGGTTTTTATCTTTATTATATTTGCTGCCGGTTCCTAGTTGTAGTTATTGATATGGCTGCAAAACAGAGTGATCGGGAGCGCATCCTCCAGCTCGAGGAGGAGATCACCACCTTGACTGAAGAGCTATCCCAGTGCCAGGTAGGAGCCAGATATTGATGCCATGTTCTTATTTACATTTTACAGCACTAATCATTTATTTGACATTTGTATAAACCATACTTCTTAGAAATATATTGAGCTCCCTCGCTACTAAATCTCTGTATTCTTCAATAATTTGTAAATTGTGTTGTCCCTATCACATATATAGTTGTGAGCATACGAGTTGTAGCTACGCGAGCCCGCGGCCCTACGTCGTAACGCAAACAAAATATGAGACACGTTACGACACATTACGACCTCGCAAAAAACGTCCGCAACCCGCGCACATCAAAACATCAAAAATCCAACAAACACACATAACAAATACATAAAAAGCTTACCTACAGCAAGAGGGAGCATCCAGGACCTCGAAAACTAAAGTTACACCTCAATTTAACTGAAATTAAAGCAGTTTAGACACTAAAAAATTCTCTAAGCGAGAGAAAAAATGGCCGTAAAAAAAAACGAAAACGAGGCTACAGCAGTATAATGATGCAAAACACCACCAAACACCTACGGATTTGCCGAAAAATACCTACGAGATTAGAAAACAAGGACGCAACCCCAAAAACATTACAAACACAACAAATACAAACAACAAACACATAAAAAGGTTACTCACAGCAAGGGGGGGCACCGAGGACCTCTGCAAGTGAAGTTACGCCTCCATTTAAGCACACATTTTGGAGTTTAGAGACCCGAAAATCACCTAAGCGAGAGAAAAAATGAAAACGAACAAAACGAAAACGAGGCTAAAGAACCCTAAACACGCAATACACCAACAAAACACCTACAGATATACCGAAAAAGCCCACCAAACAGCTACGGATATTCCGAAAAACTAATATTACGAAAAACTTGCACGACATAGAAAACGAACAACGCTACATCAGCCACATTATATACAACAAACACCCTTAGCTCACTTACCATTTCATTGCCGTCATTTTTTGACGGGCAATTCGCTAGTGTTTATATATTTTGGGAGTAGAATAGCTTTTTTAAATTCTCTAATGCAATAGATATTTATTCACAGTGCAGCTATGAGAAATAACTGCAATTTAAGAAATAGAACAACTGATACATGCATTAAAGACTTTTGGTAGGAATGTGAAGCGGTTCCCTGGAGTCTCTGTTCATTGCCTATGATAAAATAGCACCATAATAAGCCATGGATTAAATGTTCTAGCTGTACCAATGTGAAGCTCCAGATCTGGACAACTGCACAATGGGGAAAAAATGTATTTGGAAAGTCTGAGTCCGATTAAGAGCGTAAATACCAGAAAAAGTTATATGACTAGGTTTTTATAAAAAAAAAAAAAAACATAATTGTTGATGCCTCTGCAGGACAAGGAGGCATCCATGATACACTGGTGGAAGTTGTGTGTGAGAGCATTTACATTTCTGGGGAGCTGTGTTTGCATGCTTTGATGCAATGTCCTGCTTCGTGGCCAATGAAGGGAAGGGGTATGGTGTCAATGTCAATCTTATCCAGTTATCAAAGGCTCTGCCGGTTCTCTCATCATCCCCCCTCCCTCCATTGATAACTACAAACACACACACACCATCATCCAGCTTTAAGGATGGGATGTAATAAACACAAAATCGATTTATTTACTTGGGTTTATGAGCTTTTAAAAATTCCCACATTTCCAAAAAGAAAATCCCAAAAATGTTTTATGGTTATGACACATGCTGCTAAATTATTAGGTTGGTACATGTTTGACCAGATTCTTTTTTATATGAACTGCAGTTGTCCTTTAACAGTTTTTTTTTGTAACTGGATTTACTGTACTAATATGATAAGCTCCTTAGAGTGCAAAATAATCTATTGGACAAACTAAAATAAAGTAAATCAAATCATTAAGACTTCATCAAGTCATATTATCCCAAATGATAGCAGGAAATATGGCAAGGGATAGACTCTGTTAGCTATTTCCGTTTAACCATTATGGGCCTCATTCAATTGCTGCGATTTTGAGAACCGTGGACGTTGCAGGTTACTCTGCTATTCAATTGCCATCTGATTGCGACCTCCGATTGAGTTACTTGCTACCGACCAATTGCGATTTGTCAAATCGCTAGTTACTACCCTCAAAGCCTTTGCTCTTTCAAGGCCGCAAGGCTAAAATCGCAAATTGTTATTCAATTGCTCCAATCCTACCTTCCTAATGACAGAGTTAAGCACGTAAATGGCAAAAAGCCAACTCCAGCTTACTTGGAGCAAGGAGGTGCCGCAAGGGCTTGCAAAACCCTTACGTATCCTTCCCACTGCTCCCAAATCAAACCCCCATGATGCGGGGTCCCGATCAGGACCCCCGCATGGTCCCCACATTAACCCCTTGCTGCAGGGGTCCCGATCGGGACCCTAGCAGCATTTAAAAAGGTCAAATTCCCCACTGCTGGTCCTTAAAGGGTCCGCGGCACACAAATGGCTAAGCCCATGCCTTTAACTTTTAAAAATTTCAAATGTCCCACCGCAGGTCCTTAAAGGGCCCCTCGGCACACCAATTCGCAATCCTGGCACCTAAAATTAACCCCCCCCCCCCAATGCTGGGGATCCCCATCGGAACCCCTGCAGTGACCCTACATTAACCATTGCATCGTGGGTAAAAATGAAAAAGTCCAGCCTTGCGGGCCCCTAAAAGACTTTAAAGGTCCTTTAAAGGACCTGTGCTAAATAAAAAAAAAAAACTCCTACTAGAAGTACCCCTTGCACCTAAAATTAACCCCATCACTCATGGGGGTCAATATAGAACCGCATGACACTATAATTAACCCCCTTAGTCCAATAAGGGTCTATATAGACTCCTATAGGACACTATTAACCCCTATATTAACACTATAAGTGACATGAGGGTCCTCCAGGACCCTCATGACACAAAGTCTAAGCACTACACTATTAACCCTAACTATACCCTATTAACTCTAACTATACCCATTAACCCTAAATGTACCCAATAACCCCCTACCCTATTAAACCCTACAGAAAATTACAGAAAAATAAGAAAAGACAAATAACAAAAAATAACAAAACCTAGATTACAGAAAATACAAAATCAACATAAAAAAAAAAAAGACCTACACCCAGTAATAAAAGAAAGGGTCAGTTATACCACTTACCCTGCCAAAATGCGAAGCTGGTCTTCTGTGCTTCATCTCAGACAGGGCCCTCCAAAAATGTCCACAGGTCCGCTCACATCGCTTTCTGATTGCCGGAGTTAGGCGTTTGATGTTCAAGCCCGGAACTGCTACTTCCGACGGCATGGTTTCCAATTGTTTGGATCGGGCCATATCTTGGACCGCGGCCAATTGAATAGTAGAGCTACTTAAAAAGTTACTTAAAGGCTGCAACTCAAATGCAGGAAATCGTCTATTTGCGATCGAGTTACGGCCCCGAATTGAATGAGGCCCTACTATGTGTCTATATATGTTTGTAAGCTCTTTGAAACCCAGACTATGTAACCTATTAATTGAGTTTTTCTTAAATGTAGTTATTGTCATGCAATTGTTTTGTACCTGGTCCATGTAGAGTACTACAGTGCCTAGCAACTGGTAGGTCATAATAATATGATTTGTTCAACTCACGTGCTCTCTCACTATATGTATTCTATCTATCTATCTATCTATCTATCTATCTATCTGTCTATCTATCTCCCAGTATGTCCACATAACGGATACATTTAGGGAATTTGGGCGCAACACTAGTTCCTACTTTCATCTGCTCTTCTTGGTGTACAGTCTTTTATAGGAGTAATATATTATCCCAGCAAGTTAGATAATTTTTCTGCTTTACAATTATTTATGTTCCAAATGTAGTGACTATTTTTTTTTTACTAATGACTTAAATAGTATAAGAAATGTCATGCCTAGTGCATTAGTTCTTTAATCTTGGATGCTCAAGAACATACAATGCAATGTAGTATAAGAAAGATTGTAATTCAGCAAATACATAATAAGACGTGTTAGGCCATTCAGTGTCCTATTTTTTATTACGGTTCTTAGCCTTGCTTTCTTACTCTGAGCCATTGAGTAAACAGGTAACTGCCTTAAATTGTTACAATGTATGCCTTTTATTCCTCCATAATCAAAATGTACATGAAGACGGCTGTGATCTCAATCTTTCAAACTTTGTTTAAACTGCCAGAGCCTGAATAACAATCCAGTCTCAGTGGTACGGCAGCGTGTCTAAGCGTCCCTCTTTTGTCAGATTCCATTCCAGAGAAACTCCTTTTTTAGCTGCATCCATTATTAATGGGGACAACACAAAGGGAAATTCTTTAAATGGAAATGATGAAAGGAAAATGTTTCGCAGATTTATTATAATTCAATATGAAGATGCGCTTTTTTGGAAGAACGGCTTGTACCGAGTGACAGATTTTCAAAGGGGCTCATATTTGTCTGATTCTGTAGGCTATGTAGGATGTTTTGTGTTTATTTCAGCATGTGGATAAAAAGATTTACTCACATATTCTCTTGCATACAGTGACTGTTGGGATGCTATTTTGCAAAAAGGATTTGCAAATAATAATAAAAAAAAATAATAATATTTTTAAATGCTGCATTTTTTTTATATGCATTTTAGGAAAAAGTTGAATGAATGAAGGAAACCTTAAAGGCAACAAAAGATCACCATACCAAGAAATAATTAAATAACTACATTAAGCATTTGATCTTTGTTGATTTTAAAGAAAATCGAATGTTCCATATCTTGTATTTTGACATTGTATTTCTGTATAATCTGTATATGTTATTTTTCTTTCTAAGAGATGAAGTTAAGGCACTTGATAAAAAAAGGTCATAAAAATGCCTAAATCCATGTGTTAAACATAAAGAAATAAGTTACACTAAGGATTTATAAAGCACTTGCTGAAGGCTGTTGCTGTGGAGTGTTTTTTTTTTTTGCAACATATGTTTTCTAGAAAATACATAATGTTAGTCACCGTAGGTTTACAGCTGACATAAAACCATCCAACAGGAAGTGATGTCATAACATATAACTAATTAACTTTCTAATAGATATTTTGAAAGCACTGGCAGTTGTAGCTGCCACATGCAGTTGTACAATTTCTTCTACATTTAAAATCTTCTGTCAGCAGAAAACAAAAAGGTAGACTCTGCTGCACTATATTTACATATTAAAAGTTGATACATTAGAGCAGGGGTAGTCACTTTATTTTTTTATGAAATTAACCAAGGTTTGAATGTATTTGTGGAAAATTATGTCAAGGAGTGGAATACATACTGGAATACATATTATTCTTTGGATAAATATTTTAACATAATGGCATTCGTCCAGGCACAGGAAGGACAGTTCCATAGTTGTGAAGTCATATGTAATGAGCATGATTTAACTGATAGCTTATTTGTGAATTTGGCTGCTACAAATGGAATAAATGATAACTAATAATTCAGTGGAGTTCCAGAAGAAAGGGCCATTTTTTTTCAAGATAATAAAAAGACAGTTGCATCCATCAAATGTCTATTACTTTAATTTGAAACAGATTTTACAGCAGATAAGAGCCAAAATGGCCTGTCTGGTGTGCCTATTTTATCTATATAAAAGTTTGGCCTTATTAAGCCTCAACATAGTTTTATGCTTATACCAGGCATGTTTAGATTCCTTAAAGAACCACTGTAGTGCATTTACACGTAAAGTTCATATATTTGTTTGTTAAGAGTAAAAGTCAATATTTTTCTTTCTTTTTAAATTTGTCTGTTTTCTCCTCAAGCAGGGCTGCTTTTTTCTGAACTTCCCTTGGGGGCTGGACCATAATTGAACTCTGAAGAAGCCTGGGCTATGATGTCACTGGCTCTGCCCAATGACAGTTGACTCAGCCCTCAGGACCTGCTCAGAGGTCTATGTTTTTTTTTTATGGCAGTTCATGAGCCATCGCAGCCCTGGCCCCTTTGCAGAGCCTGCTCAGTTTAAACCAGAGTCTGACTGGTCAGACTTTTTTTAGTCCAGTTTCCAAACTCTCTGATCAAAAGTAAAAAAAGAATATTAACTATTATTTATTTTAAACTGCATACTTTTTTAATAGCATTTGCCCAACAAAGAAACATATGAGGGTTACATGTAAGTGCACTACAATGGTCCTTTAACTGTGTCCAGAGGAAGGCTGTTCTACTTATCTTCTACTCTTTCTGTAAAGCAGTACTTAACTCACATTACCCCTAAATCTTCCAACTGCAAATCATTACCACTTATTCTTGCAAACCCTCTTTTTCTTGAAGACATTTTATTAAACTTTGTTAAATAGTTCTGATATATTTGAAGGTGTCTACCGTATTACCCTCTGCCTTCTGTCTTCTATATTATACATATTCAGGTCATGACATTTTCCTTATGAGTTATGTCTTTTGGACCAGTTGAGTTGATTTTGTCCATGAAAAAAACAATATAAGCTGCAATAATCATATTTATAACTTGCATTACTACACTTATGTGACTACTACAATTTTCATAAGAAGACCTAGATCTGTATATATTTTATTTAATATCAAAGTGTCATCATTGCAAAATTACTCATTTTATTATCATGGTTCATCTTTAATAATGAACTCAAAACTGAAAAATTGCTTCCAACAGTTTCGTCTTAATACGTTGTTAATAGACTTCTAGTATGCAGCCCTCTGTCTGATCAGCAGGCATGAAACAAGTATGCTTGACAATCCTTGGGTAAGCTGCAGATTGATTCCTTGCAGGCCTGGACAGCTGGAAATTCTGCTTCCTGTGCCAATTTCACGCAGGATATAGAGCTTTCTTTCAAAAGATGGTGTTTGGCTCCAGTAACCATTGAGGGAGCAATTTTAGCGTCTCTATTAATTGTGCCAAGATGTTTGAAAAGCTGTTTAATAATTAAGCGAAATAAATACTTGCATGCCAGCGAAGCTAAAGATGTCCATTCACAGCCAGCACAGTGTATTATTAAAAAATACTTGCAATTTGTTTTGTTTTTTTGCCTCTGTAATATTGTAATATATGCCACAAAATGTTTGGCCTACACCCACAATATATATATATATATATATATATATATATATATATATATATATATATAAATATTATTGACTTACAAACAGGTTAGCAAATGAGTTAAAGTAACATTTATAATAAGCCCTTATTACATGTTATCATATTAAATTAATTGCCGTGGTTTTTCTTTCTAGTTAGACATTTCATGGGTTTATATTTGGCTGGTACTTACAATTAGCAAGTCACTAGTAACTTCCCCCACCTGGGACATCTATAAAAAAGAGCAAAACTCCAAAGCAGTTCATTGTTACAAGTGTATAATATAGGATTATTATTTGTTGTTATTTTTGACTTTTGCCATCTTTCCTTTAACTACAGGCTGACAAGGAATTTGTATGGTCGTTATGGAAGCGTCTTCAGGTAGCAAATCCTGACATAACACAAGCAATCAGCTTAGTTGTGGAAAGGTAAGCTGTGTCATGAATATATAGTGTATTCTCGTATGCATTGTTTTTGTATTGTGTCCATCACGGCATATAAGTGCATATATTATATCAGTCCTGGAGTGCAGAGCACAGGTTATGGAAATCTTTCTATGAAAGATGAAGGTGAATCATCTGTGGATTGTAGTGAAATCCTGAAACCCTGGAGTGTGTTTAGCACGCCAAGACCAACAGTGCCTATAGGTAATGAAGTAATGATTGTTTTCCCTTTTTATTTATATATGTACATTTTACGCTACCCCTTACCAGTTCAAGTTCTTCAGAAAAGCTTATAGTAACAATAAGACTTCAGTATCCATTTTAATGGTAAGCAAATCTTTTGAATGTTTTTGATGGGAGATTCCCTTCTATTCCCAAGAGGGTGTTTAATCAAAAACTGTTAAAGGCTATCACAATTGTTTCGGCTATAACATGCACTCAACATGACGCAGGTCAAAAAGTGTCTATTCCATCCATATTATTCTGTGGCTTAGCAGAGATTTATAAATCGACCACATTGTTAGTGATTTTATTGGTTTATGATAAAAAGGTACATTTCTGTATTTGTGCATATCTATATATTATGTAAAATGTCGTTTTCTTCATTGCTGTTATAACTTGGTTTCCTCCATTTATGAAATAGATCATGATTAAGCTTTTAGACTTGGAGTGAATTGATGGACTTGGAAAGAATGCAAAATTAACACATCATTTAATAATCTGAATTTGCATATTGTGGCTGTTAAGAAAAAAAAAGTCTAAAAAGGGTCACGATTAGTGATGAAAAGGACATGTAGTTATTTTTATTATAGAAAATGCTGTTTTTTAAAGGACCACTGTAGATTTTAGAAAAGCATCATATGTTAAAGAAGTTTTTCCTCCCCCCACATGCTCAGTAGACGACCACTTACTCCACCTTATGAGATCATCATATGATGTTGCAGTGTATCCTTATTTCTCCTAGTTTACCATGAAGGGTGTGGAATCATAGTTATCTGCTGGTCCTAGCTGGCCATTTATGAGCTTGTGTGGAAGAGAGCAAGTCTCAAATCATGGACAGATTGTCTAGCTCCTGGAGGTGCATTATTCCTGGGGAAAGTTACCAGATCTGGAAGGAAGTAGAAACTTGGTTGTGTAAATATTGCAGTTTATAATTACATTTGCCATCGTATAATAAGAACTAGTGTGAAGGAAAGCATACATTATACTTGATGTGCACTTAAACATTGAGAGGAACAATATTGGTTTTATCTGCAAACAACACCTTTGTCAGTATCTCATTTATTGACAGTAATATGAAACAACTAAAGTTGGTATTTGAAAGGCACTTTTTTTTTTTTTACATATTCTAGTCAAAAGCACAAGGTGAATACACGTACATTGTATTCCTCTGTGCAGTTACATTGAATATTCAGAAATAAACAGCTAAAAAAGAAATGTCTTTACTGTGCAAATGAGTAAATGCCTTCGGGAGATATGAACATCTCCAGGTATTTGTAGCAAGCCATTGTAACAATCTATATTGTACTTTCCAGCTACTTGAAATACTATTGATCTTTGTATTATGCAAACAGGGTCACTTGTTTCCTTTGTTGCTGTGCAATTCTATCATAGAACCACAATGTGAAGAGCTTGCTTAGAATCTGCCTGCATTATTGCACAGGAGACTTTGAGAAGCTTATTTCACTTCATAAACCATTTCAAGAAAAATGTAACATGTTTTCACATAAAGGTATATTTCGCTTTTATTACAAAAAGGTTGGCTGCCTTAGTCAACTGGAGAGAGTCGGAAAACCAAACACAATCACCAGAAGTCATCTTATGCCAATATAATGACAATTGAGATACTGAGCGCCTCTTGTGGTCAGGCAAGGTCATTTTCACAGCCAGAGATGGGTGATCTGAAGTCAATAAAAGATGCTTCTTTGAGATGTTTCACTCAAGATGCTAATCCAAAAATATTAATATTTTAGGATAGATAGATAGATAGATAGAATGTTTAACTTGTCACTGTCAGCCAGTAATGTAGATGTATGAGTCTTAGCTGTCAGCTTACATGTGTCTGTAGATTGGCTGGCAATGTGCATTTCATATTTGTTCATGCAAATGCAACTTTGGCAATGTTTAAAGCATGGTCTTTTAAATGTATGAAAAACAGAATTGTGTTGCAATTTCCTTTTAATATTTAAAATACTTTGCTTGGATTGTCCACTTTTGATTCTGTGCCTATAAAAAGTATTAGGCATATTCACTTTCTTTTCATTTTTCTTTTCATGCTATTGGCTCTTTTCAACATTTTGAAGGAAAACAATTGATACCTTTAACTTTAATTTTATTTTACATGTTTCATTTTGTGGCAACAAATGTTTATCAACATAAACAAAACAGGTTTCTAGAAGCCTTAAAGGGATAAGTGAGCTGCATTATGAGTGCATCTGATAGAGAAGAATTGATAGTGTATGAAAACATAATAAAAAAAATAAGCATTTAAACACCTTGAAGTTTACAAAATATCTTTTAATTTCTGTCAGTTGAAACTTAGGGTTAACACCCTCCAAACCCAGGCTAAATTGGTATTCAATTTGAAAAACTGTTTTGGCTAATCAGGAGGAAGTAAAGACTGAAACATTTGTACCACAATCTGGCAGTTGTTGTCAGTTTTCTTATGGCCAATTTCAGCTGTGACCCCAGCAACCATCATTTCCTTTAGAGGTCACGGACTGAACCCTTCAGGGTACACTGTATATAAGCTTCATAGGGGTGTGCACATACAGATATCAGTATCTAGCATATAAATATATAAGTACATTCAACTTTTCAATATAATACATATTTTTCTATTAATCAGTAGCTGTTTATTAGAAAATATTTGAAACCCAGCTCACTTACATATCTCATTAATGGTACTCAGTGCTCATACTGAAGCCAGGGATTCTTAAACATTTCCTTAAAGAATATTGTGAAATATATCAGATCCATATTAAAATATAACAGAAAAATTAACAAGCAAAGCATTCTTGTGCAATGCAATTTGGATTTGTTTTATGTATCAGTAACCAGCATTTTTATGAACTCTGATATTAAGGGAGTTGTCGTGTATGAAAACACATACCATTAAAAAAAATCAGATTGGCCTATTCTTGTTAAGTGCAGTAGCTGCAATTGTCTTTATCCGATGAAATGTTAATATCTCGTTTCATTAAAAATTCCCCCAGCATCGAACACAAGTCAACATTCCATGGAGGAGAGAAGTATTATGCAGCCCGCATGTGTGCATATCTGCATATCGGAGCACAAAATATTGACATGATAATTGCAGTCAAGCCTGAGTGAACAGTGGCCACTGGGATTTCAGCTGGTGTTGTACCAACTGGATGGCTGCTCAGGACACAGTTTGAAATTCAAGGTGCAAGTTAGCACTTTATTCAGCACAGGAAGGCATCATTTAAAATTCCTCAGGGGAAACCCCAATGAAGCGCAGATGTTAAAACAGTCTGTTCACAAATGCTGAGTTTTTTTTTTCTTCTCTTTTTGGTTTATACACCCCGCTAGATGTTTGTGTGTTTCCATTTAAAAAATGCTTATCACTGGAGAGGACAATGTAAAAATGTTTAGTCTTATTATTTGAGACACCACTATCTTTAGTATTCTCTTTAAAGAACTCGACTTAATAATGCACAAAAATGTGAAGCCTGAATAAAATGTCAGTTTAATCATTAGCCCACATTATAACTTATTTTATTGTAGTAATATATTATTAAAGTAAAGGGAAAACACTATTTCCACTATGGGTGCAGCCATTTTGCTAATCACATTCCTTCCTTTATAGCAAGGTCTTCATGTTGCTAATGCTGTAGTTGCAAATCAATATGCAGCACAGGACCCTGTGTGCGCAATTGGGTATATTTCACTTGGTGATGCGATGCCACTGGTGACAACGCACCCACTGGTAACATCAAATGGGCATGTGACATACACAGAACAAAGTGTTTGTGGGCATGTGTTGCAACTGCAGCATTAGCAAGATGGAGGTCTTCACTATCAAGTGAGGACTATGGAAAATAGAAACCAAAATAATGAGTAATTAGTGTTATTCTTTTGTATTAATAGTATATTATTTCAATGAATGTTATAACATGTATTGATTAAGCAGACTTTTTTTTCAGAAATAACTGGTTTTTGAATAATAAATGAGTGGGACCTGTAACTTTTAACTGTTGTATCCAATAGACAGATATTTTAGTTTTTGTTCTTAAAATAATTTGCAACCTGGGAACAGTGGGAAGGACAGTGTAGTGGATTCATATAAGATCTCTATTCGGTTCTATTCAAAACAGCCCTCTAAATAGTATACCTGACAGTAGAAATTAGTGGAAGAGTAAACCCTTGTAGGGTAAGCCTGCCCCTCAAGCTACAGGAAGTCAAGCAGTCTAACATGGAATCTCCTATGACACAAACAGACTCATGGGGATTCCATGTTAGACTGCTTGTGTAATATTGAACCACCAGGAGTGGCATTTGTCAATAATTTATTAGCATTTATAATATCTGGGTTATAATTATATTTGAATACATTATTGCAGAATAATAAGATGTAAAGGTGCAGAGAGAAGTGGATATGGATAGGCGTACAGTGGAGTTGCCCTTATGAGAAGTACATTAGCAGTGATCCAGCTAATGAAAGAATATGCAATCCAGAGGGAGAGAATGTGTAAACATTTCATGAAATGAGTATGTAGCAAACTATTTATTTAAAAAAATCCTGGACTAGAAAATAAAATTGAAGTGCCACTGAAGTTAACAGTTCTGCTCTGCACCATTTCCATTACTGAATTGATGGCATTAGAGGCAGTTGCATTAGATGTTGCAGAATGTTTGACTGTAACTGAACTGCTGCAGATATGATGATACTCCCCCCCCCCCCCCCCCTGACATTTTTCACGTTTTGTTGCCTCACAACCTGGAATTAACATGGATTGTTTGAGGATTTGCATCATTTCCTTTACAGAACATACCCACAACTTTGAAGATGTTGTTTTTTTTTATTGTGCAGCAAGCAACAAATAGGACAAAATAACAGAAAAAGTTAATGTGCATAACTATTCACCCCCCTAATGTCAATACTTTGTAGAGCCACCTTTTGCGGCAATCACATCTCCAAGTCGCTTTGGATAAGTCTCTATGAGCTTTCCACATCTTACCCCAGGGATTTTTGCCCATTCCCCCTTGCAAAACTGCTTTAGCTCCTTCAAGTTGGATGGTTTGCGCTTGTGAACAGCGATCTTTAAGCCTGACCACAGATTTTCTATTGTTTGGGGTCATTGTACTACTGGAAAGTGAACCTCCGTTCTAGCCTCAAATCACGCACAGAGTGCTACAGGTTTTGCTCAAGAATATCCCTGTATTTGGCACCATCCATCTTTCCCTCAACTCTGATCAGTTTCCTAGTCCCGGCTGCTGAAAAACATCCCCACAGCATGATGTTGCCATCACCATGTTTCACTGCGGGGATAGTGTTCATTGGGTGATGTGATGTGTTTGGTTTGCCCCAGACATGGCGTTTTCTTTGATGGCTGAAAAGTAAAATTTTAGTCTCATCATACCAGAGCACCTTCCTCTATACATTTTGGGAGTCTCCCAAATGCCTTTTCGCAAACTCAAAACGTGCCATTTTTTGTTTTTTTGCTGAAAGTAATGGCTTTCTTCTGGCCACTCTGCTATAAAGCCCAACTCTATGGAGCGTACGGCTTATTGTCATCATATGTACAGATACTCCAGTCTCTGCTGTGGAGCCCAGCAGCTCTTCCAGGGTTACCTTCGGTCTCTGTGCTGCCTCTCTAATTAATACCCTCCTTTCCGGGTCCGGTAGTTTTGGAGGGCGCCCGTCTCTTGGCAGGTTTGCTGTTGTGCCATGTTCTTTCCATTTGGTTATGATAGATTTGATGGGGCTCCTGGGGATCATCAAAGATTTGGATATTTTTTTATAACCTAACCCTGACTTGTACTTCTCAACAACATTGCCCCTTACTTATTTGGAGAGTTCCTTGGTCTTCATGGCAGTGTTTGTTTAGTGGTGCCTCTTGCTTGCAGCCTCTGGGGAATTTTTAAAAAAGGTGTCTATATGTAATGACAGATCATGTGACACTTAGATTGCACACTGGTGGACATCATTTCACTAATTATGTGACTTCTGAAGGTAATTGGTTGCACCAGAGCTTTTTATGGGCTTCATAACAAAGTGGTGAATACATACGCACATGCCAATTTTCTATTTCTAAAAATAGTTTTATGTATATATTTTTCTCATTTCACTTCACCAACTTAGATTATTCTGTTCAGATCCATCACATAAAATTCTGATTAACAAAACATTGAACTTAAGGCTGTAATGTAACAAAATAGGTAAATGTTAAGGTGGGGTGAATACTTTTGCAAGGCACTGTACATAGCACTGGAATTCACCTTTTAATGCTGAATACGTTTTTTTACTGGCTGTTAATAACACAGAGAAACATTTCCAAACTATACTAGATGCCTGTAGCTCAAATTCAGATTTGCATTCTTTTCTCTCTCTTTTTCTGTTTCTTTTCACCTGCAGAGCGGATACAGTAGATATGTTTCCAGTGTGTCTGTGCTTCACCCTGTTAAAATTAGAGACATTGAGGGAGCTCTTATCACCAGATCCTTCAGCTGCCTGTTTCTTCTAAGTACAGACAACCGAGCTCCATCCATTTCATTGGCTTGCCCAATGAATGAGCTCATTGCCTCTCATTGTCTGTGCAGTGGTGCTTGTGGATTGGGCTCCAAGGACTGGTCAAGCAATAACTAAAAGTGTGTATAGCCAAGACAGATTAGTTAAAAAAATAGCATTACCACAGAAATTGAAAGCGTCTATCAATTTTAAATTGTATGGCATTCAGAAAAGAAAAGGCAGAGAGTTTATATTTTCAGTCAGGTACAAGTCACATTTAGCCCTTTATGGCTTTGGAAGCGTACAACCTTATTAAATTGCAAATCGGCCAATTGAAAAGGGCTCTATATAAGCACATAGCATATTGTTTTACAGAAGTTTTTTTAGTTAATGAACTTGTATCCAAAAGCAAGGTCATAACTAACTAAAACATTCTGTAAAATAATATGCTCTGTGCTTATATAGAGCCCTATTCAATTGTCCGAATCGTTATATAATAAGGCTGTTAATTAGTACAATCGATAAGGTATGTATGAAAAAGAGGGTCTGGTCTGGTCAGCAGCACTTAATAAATAGCCAATGTAACAATTCAGTATTCTAGAGTATGTACCACTTTGTAGTCTAGAGTAAGATAAACAACTTTCCTTTGTTAAAACATTTACATTTTCCTTGTGGCATATACTTTGTAAAATTGATTTTTTTGCCTCTTCCCCAGAGTACATAGTTAATATATATCTAATGATATCTGTGTGATGAAATATTTGGACTAATCCAAGTACTTGGCATTTAGCACAAATAATATTATTTTCATAAGGAATTTAAACAGACAGGACAATTACAAACTACTGATAAAATGTACATTAAGCTAACACCAGGGAATTTGTCACACTGTGCCAATAATGATACAAGCAGATACAACTGCAAAAGCTAATATAATGCTTAGCAATGAAAGCAATTGGAAGTATTGAAGAAGTATAAAACAATTTTGCAAATATGACTTCACTAAGTTAACTGCATAGTTGTTTGTCTTATTGTAGGCCAGTGGTTCCTGGCTCTGAACTTCAAAGCAACCCCCGAGGATGTCTCTGTCAAAGAACCAGGGGGTCAATGAGAATCCAAAACTACGGAGCAACACAATTATAGTCACATAGGAATATTCACAAATCCTGGTGTGCCTTACAGACTGGGGTTGAGAATAACTTCTATATTGTTTCTACAGTTAAAGAAAATAGAAAATATCTGTTTTTTTGGTGTACTCAACAGTTTGCAAATACTAAAACATGACCTTTTTTTTTTTTATAAATCTACTAAAATTAATTACATATAGTACCTTGTTTTTAAATGATAAGAAACGTAATTACTTTTTGGCCAAAATCCATAGGTGATGTATATTGATAGCTCACATTCCTTGTTTAAATTTCAACTAGGGATGACCTGCTATTGCACTTGGTCATAACAAGTATTATTACTCTAAATGGCTAATATCCTATAGGTGTAGGGTCCCTATGCCACTGAAATATGTTGGATACACTGGAGTAATGGTTAAATAATGAAATGATCCCCCTACTTCCTTTTATGGGTCAAAATTCAGACCCAATCATATTAAACTGAAAACATTCTATATACCTAATATTTTGATCATTGTTTGGCAGATTAGGCAGAAAAAAAAAAGAAAAAGCCTTTATGTAATTGAGTTTAGTAGATTTATAAGAAACTTTATATTTTAGTAATTGCACAATCTACATTGAGTGCACCACCACAACAACAGATATTTTATATTTTCTTTAACTGTAGAATCAATATTCAAATTATCCGGGTGGCACCGATAGGATTTTTGTACCTTATCAGGACTACATGCTTCTTGTATAGTGTGGTAGACTTTGGTTAAATTACTTTAAGAATTTTTATTGTGACTGACTCGCGCCAGCAAATTCTGGCATGGGTTCAATCCAGCATTATTACCTCCTGCTTAGAAATATTGGCGCATACAGTGGATCCTATACTGCATATTTTATCGATTAAAGATTGCCAATCCATATGTAATACTATATGTGGATATACATACATTTAGGTAAATTTGCGGTTACTATTTGTTAGTAATTGCATTGTTATGAAAATAAGATGTATCGGCTTATTAACATTAAACTTTACAAAAATGAACAATAAGCTTCACAAAATATATGAAACACCCCTTTCTTCAATTTTATATCCTTTTTGTAAATACTTAATGTTGGTGTCAAATTCTACAGTTTATCATCTGTTATCTAGTGAGGTTGTAGCACCACTGAAAGAGTTAAATAAAAAAATATTCACAATAGAAAAATAAGAAAGCAAACGGTGGTGAAAATATGTAATTGATTTTTCTCTACTGTTTCCGGCCATATATGCCACAATAAGACGGTAGCTTTTGGAAGTATTCTAAGCCATGAGCAATATGTTAATTCCTTATATCGATATCATCAGATGACAGGGATTATTGTCTTCAGGCCAAAAGCTTAATTGGCTTCTACTACACTGTAGTTAGTCAGATGTTGGACTACTTTCAACAGAATTTACTCCCACGAGAAAAGAGGGACTTGGTAAATTGGACAGAAGCAAAGAATTAAAATCAATAGGACTTATCAGGGAAATTATAGAAAGGTTTTCATTTCCTTAACCAAGGTTCTTTTATATGTGAGGTTTCAATCACAGTGGCTAAAGGAGTGATCTTTTAAATATTTAGATGTTTATTTTATAAAAATGCTACAGATTTAGTTTTTTGCGTACATGAACTATATTGTACAATGCATGCAATCATTATACAATAGATGGTCAAGGAAGTGGCCTTAAAGGACTACTTTGGTAACATTTTCTATATTATTTTCTAAATAACTTTAAGCAATAAAAAATAAATAAACCTTTTACATTTTGCCTATTTCCAAGTGTAGTTCTTAAAAAGGGTATTTTAAATATTTAGCTATATTAGTCTTTTAAATATATATATTATATTAGTCTTTTAAATATACAGAAAAACATTCTATTTACATTTTATATTCTGTAGGTCCTCAGCTTGCTGAAATATGTTTGACTATATCCAGGATACTGTAATTTCACAAATCTTCAACCTTCTGTCTGATGTACAACAATTAATTTTCTGAATTCTGATACACCCTGTTGTGGGGCAAGGAGAGGGCAGACATTGCTTGCAGTCTGCTGCACAAGGTAGATGATGTGGATAGTGAGAAATAGTTGAAAGGTATGGACAAAAGAACATCCATGAATAGGAGGGAGAGTCCAATATAGGGAGTCCCAAAGGGCAGGAGTAGCATGGGAGAAATATTGTAGGCAGGAGTGGGAGGACGAAATAAGAGAAGAGAAAGGGAGCAGGTCCTGAGCAGATCAAAAGGGTGGTTTGGGGTATACTTCGAGATAAGAGCCGAGAAGTAGGAGGATGCAGGCGCATTGATTGCTTTGTTTGTATGAGTCAAGATTTAGAATTTTAATCTGTAGGGTATGGGGAACCAATAGAGAGACAGGCAGAGAGGAGGATTAGCGAGTAAGCTGGAGGAATCTCGCAAAAGTATTAGTAATGGATGGGAAGGCCAGTGAGGACTTGGTTACAGTACTCAAGGTGAGACAAGATGAGAAAGTGGTGAATTCTAGAGATGTTCTTTAAAGGACTACTGTAGTGCATTTACAGGTAAAGCTCATATTTATGCTGTTGATCATAGACTATTATATCAGTATGCAGTTTAAAATAAATACAAGTATTTTTTCGTGCTCATCTCCTCCTACTTATGTCTATAATGGGCCTGCCAGCTCTTCCTGGAAGCTGGATTAAAAAAAAAGCTCTGAACTTCCAGTCCCTGGTTCTGACTGACTGGGGGTGGGGCTATGATGGCTCATGCTCTGAGTACGGTACTAGTCTAGTGGAGGTGTTCATTATGGATTGAAGTGGTGACAAGCGGGTGATTGGCAGGCTAAAAAGGAGGCAGTTGCAGTAGTCAAGACAAGATATGATGAGAGAGTGTATTAGAATCTTAGTTGTGTGTTGTGTGAGGTAATGATGTATTTTGGAGATGTTTTTGAGATGAAGCAGGCAGGATTTTGTTAGTGACTGTCTGTGAGGAATGAACGAGAGGGCAGGGTCCAGTAGAACCCTAAGACAATGGGCTTGGGAGGTGGGAGTTATGATGCCATTGTCAACAGTGAGATAGATTTAAAGCATTGAAGCTGAGATAGAGGTTGGGAAGGTTAGGATTTCGTCTTGGCCATGTTAAGTTTGAGGTGGTGGGCGGACATCCAGGAGGATATACTTGAGAGGCAATTGGAGACATGTGCTGGAAAAGAGGGGGAAATATTTGATGTTGAGATGTAGATTTGAGTGTCATCTGCATACAGATTATACTGAAGTCCAAAAGATTTTATTAGGGTACCAAGTGAAAATGTATAGATGGAGAAGAGGAAGTGGCCTAGGACTGAACCTTGGGGTATGCCAACAGTCATAGGTTGAGGAGAAGAAGAGGTGCCGGAGAAGGACACTAAAAGTTCAATCTTGGAGGTATGGTTTGAACCGCGAGAGAGAAGAATCTTGGATGCAGAGGGAGTAGAGGATTTGGATTAGAAGAGGGTGGTCAACTGTGTAAAAGGCAACAGAGAGATCCAGTAGAAGTAGAATAGAAAAGTGACCCTGTTACTTGGCTGAGAGCAAGTCATTAGTGACTTTTGTTAGAGCTGTCTCAGTGGAGTGTTGAGGCTGGAAGCCGGATTGGAAGGTATCAAGAAGGGAGTTTGAGGAAATAAGTTGGGTAAGGCAATTGTAGACAATGTCAAATAGTGGGAATGGCGAATTAACAAAGTTAGAGACTGAACAGAGATGGGTGAAGATGTGATCTAGGAAGTTGCCATCAATATGAGTGAGAGAATCAGTCCATTGTGAGAGACCAGTTTGCAATCAACGAATAAGTCAGGCTTATCTTTTTGATCTGCAAGTATGAGAGAGAAACTAATGCACACCTTGTTGGGTTAAATTAATGTATGCAAGTCATGTTAATTGCAGGAATAATATTTGTAATATGTCTTCTACAATAACAAATTGTAGCCAAAAGATATGTTTTCCAGGTGCTTAAGACGGGTGTAAACAATTAGTCAATAGAAGAGTTAAAGATAACAAAATATACAAACTGGAGCACATTTATATGAAATTATTTCTATATTAAGTATTTATTATTTTATTTTAAGTGGTACCGTAAAATAATGCATTATTTGGAACTAACTTGGAAATAATAGATTTGGATCTTTAATAAAATAGCAAATTAGTGCATGATTTGAGGTGATATAAGGGAATATATCAGGGTCTGAACTTAGTTTTGCTGCAGTGTGGGTTTGACTCTCTCGCTCGCTCTCTCTCTCTCTCTCTCTCTCTCTCGCTCTCCATTTTATACATTTTTTTTGCCTTTATTAAATTTAAACAAATAGCGCCGCATAAATTAAAAACAGGTAAACTATTATGTTTAAGTTTTTGTTTTTGGCACAAGATTAAATGCCAGAGTGTGTGTATAGGTATTAGTATCCTCTTGCTAAATCAATCTCAAATGTTCCTAAGACTTAGCCTTAAGCGCAGAAACTGAATTACACCCATTCCTCTCTAAATGTTATTTAGAAACACTTACGCTTTAATAATATTGAAGAATAAAAAGAGGGATAGAATGGGAGCTTTGTTTGTTTTTAAAATCATTTGATTTTTATATGAATGATCCCATTAGAAATTCCAATAGGAATTTAATGGCCCTTTTCTAGTGGCTTCTGTAGCCATTAATGATAGTGTTACACATAGTACATGTCTTATTGATACTGTATCCTAGGCAATTGTATCAATCATTATACCATTTTCATCAATTCATGGATAAATTTATCTCTAATTGAAAAATGTTACTAAGATGTTAGAAAATATATTCACACCTAATTTGTTTACAGTTACCACTCTATGCTCTAAATGTTAATAAATAGTGAATATTCTAATATTCTAACTTATTTATATATATATGGTCATCCAGCTTAATTAAGATTGATAAAAAAAAAAATATATATAAATATATATATATATATATATATATTTATATATATTTGATTATTTTAACAATCTTGTGCTCTTTAACACCACGAAGAGCACTTACGGTGAGGTAAATGGCCTTTTATGTTTTCCATTCACTCATTTTGTTATCATGTCTTCTATAAACTACAGTAAATATAGCCATTACTTGCTTGAATAAGTTACAGATGTACATTTGTTAACTTGTGTCTAAAGATTATCTAATTTGTTTTACAGCTGTGTGCCAATATAATCACACAATATTTGATAAAGAGCTGTCACTTGTAGGTTGCTACTTCAAGAAAAAGTGACTTTAACATGCCAATAAAATATAACAAATATAGCGGTTAATTAATAATTGAATTAAATCACTATGTACCTTGATATGCCAGGATCCACCAAAAAATGTAAATGTCTTAAGACAGTTTAATTTGTAAAATCGCTCAATACAGCAAGAGATCTTCTCATTATAATTTGGAGATTTGTCTTGATGTTTTTTCTGTAGAATAAATTAAACTGTTTCTTTCATTTTGTTTTTATTTACCTCTATATTTAAGTCCAGACCCAATTTTCACTCGTCATTCACAAGTAATGATTCTTCCATGCCTATAATATTTCATCTTTTGGCATCTCATTAAAAATGGGCCAAGACCCAGGAAAATATGATGTTATCCTGTCTCTGAACTTATAGCGTGAGCCGTAATACTTAGAAAAATAGTCTTAATGATCTGGAATAAATTGTCAGGTTTGGGGAGATGATTAAAACTAAATATGGATAATTCTTGTGGCTCAATACAGTTGCTTAAATGTTTAAATGTGTTGGTCTCAGGGGAGAGTGATTGGTGCTTAAAAGTTTTACAAATTGACAGCAAATCCTCATTCAATTTTTCATCCTAAAGAAGTCTGCAAATATCCATAGCTCAAGTCATTATGGTACATCAGTGATTCTAATTAGCTAAACAGGAGTTTGTTTCAGTCATTGATCTTCATAAACCTCTTGACAGAACCTAATTTCTTAGTGTGTTTTTCCCCAATCTCTTGGTCCTTTTAGTAGTACATAGAGGATTTAACATTCAAACACTAACATAAATGAGCAAACAGTTTTATCATGAGGTTTAATATTATTACCTTTTTTTCAGTAACCCCCCTCATTTTTTAATGGTCTAATTGTTTTGGCAATATGTAGTATATGGTGAATACTGTTAGATTTCAGTCCTTTTGGAAAAATTCATACAACGTGTATGTGATACCAGGGGCTGGACCAGTGTATGGATATTGGGTAAAATATGAGTAATATTTAAACTTAACTGCAACCTAAGAATACTTCAAGGTGTACTTAAATAGACCTTGAATTTAAGTGGAGAATGTGCACTTTGAACAAGTGATACTCTTTTCACTATTGTATAATAGTTTTAAAAGGTATTCAATCCCTGCCATCAACTAAGATTTGCCTTACTTCACTGGCTGATATATTGAGCCTGGTGGACTGTATAGGCTCAAATTCCTGAATAGATATTAAAGGTCCTTCCCAAATGCATATATGCTCTCTACCAGTGGGGGAGCTAGTGAACGGAGGACCCTGGTGCAGAAAACAATTTTGGGCCTCCTTCCTGCTGACCCCTCTTCCGGTAATATACAGTATCTCACAAAAGTGAGTACACCCCTCACATGTTTGTTTGTAAATATTTTATTAAATCTTTTCATGTGACAACACTGAAGAAATATACTGCACATCAGACTGCACATCCCTGCGGTCTTGATATACCCTTTAAGTCTCACTTCATAATATATATATATATATATATATATATATATATATATATATATATATATATATATATACATATATACACACATTTACAGTGGATATGAAAGTCTACACACCCCTGTTAAAATGTCAGGTTTTTGTGCTGTAAAAAAATGAGACAGAGATAAATCATTTCAGAACTTTTTCCACCTTTAATGTGACCTATAAACTGTACAACTCAATTGAAAAACAAACTGAAATCTTTTAGGTGGAGGAAAAAAAAAAGAAAAAGAATGTGGTTGCATAAGTCTGCACACCCTCTTATAACTGGGGATGTAGCTGTGTTCAGAATTAAGCAATCACATTCCAAATTGTGTTAAATAGGAGTCAGCATACACCTGCCATCATTAAAAGTTCCTCTGATTAACCCCAAATAAAGTTCAGCTGCTCTAGTTGGTCTTTACTGAAATGTTCTTAGTCACATCCCACAGCAAAAGCCATGGTCCACAGAGAGCTTCCAAAGCATCAGAGGGATCTCATTGTTAAAAGATATCAGTCAGGAGAAGGGTACAAAATAATTTTCAAGGCATTAGATATACCATGGAACACAGTGAAGACAGTCATCATCAAGGTGAAAATATGGCACATCAGTGACATTACCAAGAACTGGAGCTCCCTCCAAAATTGATGAAAAGACGAGAAGAAAAATGGTCTGGGAGGCTCCCAAGAGGCCTACAGCAACATTAAAGGAGCTGCAGGAATATCTGGCAAGTACTGGCTGTGTGGTACATGTGACAACAATCTAACATATTCTTCATATGTCTGGGCTATGGGGTAGAGTGGCAAGATGACAGCCTTTTCTTACGAAGAAAAACATCCAAGCCAGGCTACATTTTGCAAAAACACATCTGAAGTCTGCCAAAAGCATGTGGGAAAAGGTTTTATGGTCTGATGAAACCAAGGTTGAACTTTTTGGCCATAAATCCAAAAGATATGTTTGGCGTAAAAACAACACTGCACATCACCAAAAGATCACCATACCCACAGTGAAGCATGGTGGTGGCAGCATCATACTTTGGGGCTGTTTTTCTTCAGCTGGAACTGGGGCATTAGTTAAGGTAGAGGGAATTATGAACAGTTCCAAATACCAGCCAATATTGGCACAAAACCTTCAGGCTTCTGCTAGAAAGCTGAACATGAAGAGGAACTTCATCTTTCAGCATGAGAACGACCCAAAGCATACATCCAAATCAACAAAGGAATGGCTTCACCAGATGAAGATTAAAGTTTTGTAATGGCCCAGCCAAAGCCCAGACCTGAATCCGATTGAAAATCTGTGGGGTGATCTGAAGAGGGCTGTGCACAGGAGATGCCCTCGCAATGTGACAGATTTGGAGTGTTTTTGCAAAGAAGAGTGGGCAAATCTTGCCAAGTCAAAATGTGCCATGCTGATAGACTTATACCCAAAAAGACTGAGTGCTGTCATAAAATCAAAAGGTGCTTCGACAAAGTATTAGTTTAAGGGTGTGCATACTTATGCAACCATATTATTTTATTTTTATATTTTTTCTTCCCTCCACCTAAAAGATTTCAGTTTGTTTTTCAATTGAGTTGTACAGTTTATAGGTCACATTAAAGGTGGAAAAAGTTCTGAAATGATTTATCTTTGTCTCATTTCTTTACAGCACAGAAACCTGACATTTTACCAGGGCTGTGTAGACTTTTTATATTTTATTTTATATCCACTGTATGTGTGTGTGTGTATATATATATATATATATATATATAATATAATATATATATATATATATATATATATATATATATATAATGTGTGTGTGTGTGTATGTGTATATATATATATATATATATATATATATATATATAATGTGTGTGTGTGTATATATATATATGTATATATATATATATATATGTATATATGTATATATATATATATATATATATATATATATATATATATATATATATATATACACTGTATTTATCGGCGTATAACACGCACTTTTTCTCCCTGAAAATAGGGGCAAATGATAGGTGCGTGTTATACGCCGATATTCCCTCCTCATCCTCAACCTCCCTCCTCACTCTAAACCCTCTCCGCATTTTAACCCCCCCTCCTCAACCTAAACCCCCCTAAATACCCCCCCCCCTCACTTACCTGCTTCAGCTCCGGTCTCCGCTCCTTGACCCGGTGACGTCACATGTGCGCCAGCCAGCCACGTCATTAGCATATACTGGGTCAAGGAGCGGAGGCTGGAGCAGAAGCAGGTAAGTAAGGGGGGTTTAGGTTGAGGAGGAGTGGGGTTTAGGTTGAGGAGGAGGGGGTTTTAGGTTGAGGAGGAGGGGGTTTTAGGTTGAGGAGGAGGGGGTTTTAGGTTGAGGAGGAGGGGGTTTTAGGTTGAGGAGGAGGGGGTTTTAGGTTGAGGAGGAGGGGGTTTTAGGTTGAGGAGGAGGGGGTTTTAGGTTGAGGAGGAGGGGGTTTTAGGTTGAGGAGGAGGGGGTTTTAGGTTGAGGAGGAGGGGGTTTTAGGTTGAGGAGGAGGGGGTTTTAGGTTGAGGAGGAGGGGGTTTTAGGTTGAGGAGGAGGGAGGTTTAGAATGAGGAGGGGGTTTAGAATGCGGAAGGGGGGTTAGAATGCGGAATGGGGGGTTAGAATGCATTTATAGACAATTTGTCTTACCGTGGACTGATGAACAGCAAGGCTTTTGGAGATACTTTTATAACCCTTTCCAGCTTTATGCAAGTCAACAATTCTTAATCGTAGGTCTTCTGAGAGCTCTTTTGTGTGAGGCATCATTTACATCAGGCAATGCTTCTTGTGAAAAGCAAACCCAGAACTGGTGTGTGTTTTTTATAGGACAGGGCAGCTGTAACCAACATCTCCAATCTCATTTCATTGATTGGACTCCAGTTGGCTGACACCTCACTCCAATTAGCTTTTGGAGATGTCATTAGTCTAGGGGTTCACATACTTTTTCCACCTGCACTGTGAATGTTTATATGGTGTGTTGAATAAAAGCATGGCAACATTTAATACTTTGTGTGTTATTTGTTTAAGCAGAGTGTGATTGTCTATTGTTGTGATTTAGATGAAGATCAGATCACATTTTTTTACCAATTTGTGCAGAAATCCATATCAGCTACTAAAGACAGTGCTAAATAAATGCACTGATATTGTGTAAAAAAGTAGAAAAAAAATTCTGTTGAAATGTATAAGCAGTCAGCCCCACTGAACATACAAATCCAATATTGAATAACGTAGGAATGAAAATAAATAAATCCCAACATAAATCACTATGTTAATACTATATAGCCAAACACATCAAATCATATATGTATTTATGTATATGCCACCCCATGCCCTTTCTCAGCCTCATCAGATCTCCCCTGTGGACCTCTGCTTACCCTGCTCTGTGATTCTTCTTTGCTTTCCTGCTGTTGCGTCTTTTTGCAGAGGCAGGGAATCCCGATTGCCGTCAGTTGATTTCTTTTTAAAGGACCACTGTACATCGGGAGGGAAAAGCACTTATTTGTGAAACATAGAACAAAGTAAAACATTAGCAAATGTGTAAACCACAAAAGTAAAAACATTTGTTTAGGAAAATCATGAACTTGAAATACTCTGTTTATGTATAAATAATTCATTTTGTGTTTGGTACATCACTTCCTAAGATCTGGATCACAAGTGTGTATTTTGTACTCTGTCAGTGGAGGCAGGGGTGGGAGAAAATGAATATGACTTTGTTACATAAGTGGATTAGATTAATATTGACACAACACTCCTTCTGCTAATCTTAATTGCTGTGGATAAAGCCATTAGCACAGAGTGTGGATTTTTTAGTTAATTCATAAATAAAAATAACTCAAACATTGTGGGTTAGGTATATAATAGTTAAATAACAACTAGTTGTAATTGTGTTTATTTTTATGTGTAGTTCTTATTTCTCTAATAAAATAGACAGTTTCTATGTCATTTTCAGTTTAATGCTGCTGAATTTGTTAGTGTTCTGTAGTTACATTATAATATATAAAGAATACATTTTGGGAAAATATATTACATCAATATATGATTTTTATTACAAGTGTCCACATATTTGTAGCAATGAGCCTATCCAGTTTTGTTTCAGAGCTATTACTTCTGTCACGCTGTTAATGCAACCCATTTCTGATATTTTCACCTTTTGAAGTCTTAATAGCATAAAAAGAAAGGCATGCCAGTTGTTGCATTAATGTGAATATATTGCCATTTTATTCTGCACAAATTCTGACAAAGCATTTAGATGATAAGTTATGGTAGTCTATTCTCATAACTCAAAAGCTGTTCCTTATAGAGAAAAATAAAGTTGTCATAATTGGCTGTAGAAGTAAATTGCTGTCACTTACCATATGTACTGTGATTAATTCTTTTGGGTCCTGTTGGTCACACATAATTTAATTTTCTGTGCTTTAAAATTACATTTATCATCAGGACATAATACATTCAAATGACTAACTACAAATTATCTGTAATAATGTGCTAATACATTAAATATATATATTTCTCGTCACAGGGAAAAACATAAAGCAGAAGCCAAAGATAGAAAAGTACTGGAAATCCTTCAAGTTAAAGATAACAAAATACACGAACTGGAGCAGGTTTGTATGAAATTATTTCTATATTAAGTATTTATTCTTTTATTTTAAGTGGTACCGTAAAATAATGCATTATTTGGAACTAACTTGGAAAGAATAGATGTGGATATTTAATAGAACGGCAAACTAATGCATGATTTGAGGTGATATAAGATAATATATCAGGGCCTGAACATAGTTTTGTTGCAATGTATGTTTGATTCTCTCGCTCTTTTCTTTCTCGCTCTCTTTTCTTTCTCGCTCTCTTTTTCTCTCTCTTTTTTTTCTCTTTTTTCTAATGCATGGAAAAGTGCCATATATAATTTACTAATGCTCTCTGCGGTATATAAAGTCTTAGAACATTAGTTTACTAATATTATGAGCACTGAATGATGTGGACTAATGTTAATTTCTCAAATTGTCTTTAAAACCAGATATGGCACCATTTCAAGTATCAAGTGCCAATGACCAGCAGAAAAAAAAAAAATATATATATATATATGGCTGCTTGGTCATTGAATGCAATGGTTTCTTTTATATTGAAATAAGTTATACATGTGCTGGGCCAAAACATGCAGAGGGTCACTTAGAATCAGAGAAAGGGCAACAGTCATGGTCAACATGCTGAGTACTTTAATATTCTAGAAGTTAGAAATAAAGTTCACAAACTTAAAGAAAATAAATAAAATAAACCCCATAACAAAAAAGTGACAAGGTGTATTTTAATTATTCTAAAAGTATGTTTTTTGTTTTTTTTAAAGGCCTTTAACCACAATGTGGAACACCCGACATGAGGAGCATTTTCTTAAACATCTGGATATGTTAGACCTCTGTTATATATGTATAATGTATTTATGTATAACAAAGGTCTTTAAGAATAGGCATATAATAATAAAAGTGTGCAGCTTTTTTTTGCCATCTCTGAGCAAGGTTATCTTTACAAGGGTAGGCAAATGGGTGACAACCTTATTTTTATGTAGATGTAGTTGACACATTTCTAACTTTCTGTATGTCTAAAATCTATTTTTCATTTTTAAACTAGTCTTAAATTGTTTACTGAATGTTATATTTAATCTAGAACAATTGGATAAAGTTACCTTCTTAACATTTATTAAATAAAACATTTATCTGGCTCAAAACAGTTTCATCTTACTGTCTATTCATTATTAGGACGGACTTCTTAGACTGGAAATAAACTGTTTCATTATGGATTAGATAAACATGATCTTTTTGTGACTCATTGCCCTCTTTGCTGTGAATAAGCAAATCTTTAATCTTATGGTTTTTACAACTAATATAGCAGTATTTTGTTGGTTTAGAGTATCCACTTGCTTATCATTGAAGTGGTTTTAGATTTATATTAAAGGACCAGTGTAAGAGCTTTTCATGTTAAATCTATTTATAGTTCACCATTAATTAACATTAAAAATTCATATGCAAACCGCTTAAAAGTAAAGCTTTAGCCAGATCGTATAATTTAAAAATGGATTACTTCATTAATGGCTGCTGCTATACCCCTCCCCACCTCTCTAATTGTCCTGTGTATTGCTGAAAAGAAAATAAACATTTTCAACTGATATACCATTAATTAGGCAGAGTGGGTATTTTGGATCATGCTCTGTAGGATTGTATAGTTACAATCCCATAACCCCCTGCATCTCCAAAGTGAACATGCTCCAGATATCCATCCAGGCTAATTAATGTTCTAGCAGCTGATACGTTCGTTTTCTTTTCAGCAGTGCTCAGGACAATGAGAGAGAGGTGGAGAGGGTTATAATAGCAGTCATTAATGAGGTACACTTTTTAAAATATATCTTCTGGCTGAAACTTTGCTGCTATTTGCAGATTAATTTTTAAGGTAATTAATGGTGAACTAAGAAATAGATTCAACATGAATCTTAAACTTTCTGGTTGATGTACTTTGTAAAACTTGAATCTAATGAAACAAAAATGTTTCGGTTTAAATCATATACAAGGACTGGAGTTAGTACTTCTCCATATGTATTAAGGGGTGCATCGTTTTTAGGGCAGAACAAAAAGGATACAAAACCATGGACTGAAACATCTCTCTGCAGTATTTGACTAGGGAGTTCTTTGAAATGTGTTCCCTGCCATTTTATGGATTATGTGTCAAAGTTGTCTGGCTACAAAACTGAAAATTGAAGGGTAAGAAGGAAATGCAGCATATTTTATGTTCTTGGTATAGGCGCTTGTCTACAGAATTTTGAAACATTAAAAACTCCAAGTTTTATAGCAATATGGTAAATAAAAATAACAGTTTGATATTTTAAATATCATATCCGCTGTAAAATGCAGATTCCGTTATTTTGGTAACACCTCACCCCCTTCAGATTAATAAATATGATATGTAAAAATTAAGCAAAAAGTCTTGTTTGGCTTTGAATTATAGGATTTTTGGGGGTTATTATCTGAGCAAGAACTGCCACCTCTGTTCAGTTGGATGTGGGCTAGAATCCTCAAAACTGAGTGGTTTACTGATTTTCTGATATACATGTATTATAGCCTTATATAGTAGGCTTATATAATTGTCTAAAATAATATTAAGCGGTTTGTAGTATTTACCCTATTTGTAAATCCATAAATAGAAAGTATGGAAGGAATTTCTTTTAATGGTGAAAGGTGAAAAATCATATCTCTGGAATGTATTTGTTTGGTAAGCTGGATTTAAGTTGACATTCAGACTTAAAATTAGTATCTTTATCACTGTTTATGCTGTATCGTTCTAGACACATAGTAACATTAAAAACCTTGTTGTGGTGAAGGGGCTTGTGAACCTCAATAAAGCTGTGAACTATGCCATGTAGAGTCACCCAAGATGGACAGATCATAGTAGAGAGGTCAGACAAATTGCTGTCCACTGTAGAAGGAACTGGCAACTCACTCCAGTATTTTTACCAAGAAAACTTTATGGATAAGCACAACCAGAGACATAACAGTATTGCCACAGAATATGAGCCCCTCAGGTCAGAAGAACATTGATGGGGAAGGGCAGAGACTGAGTACAAGCAGCACCAGATCTAAAAGTTGGGCCAAGGTCAAGAGGATGCCCTGCTGTGGATGTGTCTGGAGGGGAACAGAAAGTCAGCTGCTGCAAACAACAATTCAGCAAACTAGATGTGGTCAAACATTAGATAACAAGATTAAACATTGATATCCTGGGAATTGCTGAACTCAAATGAACTGGAATGGGCTATTTCATATCGGACAACTACCAAATCTTCTACTGTGGTCAAGAATCCCGCAGGAGAAATGGAGTAGCCATCCTAGTCAATCAAAGTATGGAAAAAGCAGTGCTCGGTTAAAACCCCCAAAAATTACAAAATGAGTTCAGTTCAAATTCAAGCCAATCCATTTAACATCACAGTGATTTATGCACCAACCATGGATGCTGAAGAGACTGAATGCCATAAGGATTTTCAACACCCCCTAGATATACCAATAAGAAAATGTTACTCTCATCCTAGGAGATTGGAACACTAAAGTAGGGAACCACACAATACCTGGAATAATGGACAATTTGGCCTTGGAGTACAAAATGCAGCAGGTTGAGTTTAACTTGAATTATGTCAAGGTAAGTATCTAAACACCCTCTTCCAACAGCCTCAGAGACAACTCTACACATGAACATCACCAGATGGACAACATAGAAATCAGATTAACTATATATTTTTTAGCCAAAGATGGAGGAGATCTATATAGCTGTCAAAAACAAGACCCAGTTATTTCAAACTTCAGAATTAAACTTAAGAAAATAGGAAGTCATCAGAACAAGCACACATAATTAATATCCCCTGTGATTTTACAGTAGTGGTAAATAATAGTTATAAGGACTAACATTGTTAATCTTGATAGTTTGTCCAATGAGCTAGAGCAGACATCTTTGAGAGTGAAGTGAGATGGGCCCTAGAATGTCTTGCTGATAATAAGGTTGCAGGAGTTGATGGAATCCCAACTGAACTGTTCAAAATCCTACAAGAGGATGCTATGAAAGTAATGCTTGCATTATTAAAAAACAATTGAAAACTAAAGCGTGGCTAAAGCACTGGAAAAGGGCAGTCAACATCCCAATACCAAAAAAGGCAGTGCCATGTGAGTGCTCCAGTTATTGCTGGGGAAAAATCAACAACTTCAGATATGCAGATGAAACTACTCTGATGGCTGAAAGTGAGGAGGACTAAAGGGCTTCTTGACAATCTCCTGACAAATAGATGGGAAGATTTGGAGGTAGTGACCGATTTTATTTTCATGGGCTCCAAGATCGCTGGAGATTGTATCTGCGGCCATGAAATTCAATGTATTTTTGCTAAAAGTAAAAAGTACAGATATTACACTTTCAACATAGGTATTATGATATTCTCAGCACCAACCTGTGGATGTGAGAGCTGGACCATTAAGAAGCCTCTGCCCCATAGAATTGATGCCTTTGACTGCTTAAAGTCCCTTGGATTGCAACAAGATCCAAATCAATCAAAACGACAGGAAATCACGCCAAACAGTTCACTGGAAGGGTTGATCATGAGACTAAAGCTCAAATATTTTGGCCATATCATGAGAAGACAGGATTCCCTAGAGAAGCCTCGGGAGCTGAGAAAGACAGAGATAGATAGATGAGGTCATTGAAGCAATGAACATGAGCTTGAGGCTCAGAAGGGCAGTGGCTGAAAGATTTTCCATATGGTCATGGAGAGTCGGACACAACTGAACGACTATTAGCTTAATTATATAGAATTATGAAATATTACACATTTTCTTTGCAAAGTTCTTAGCTGTAAAGGGTTTGCCATATAGGTCTGTGACTGTTATGTAGTCCTCTTACAGTATTACCGTGTGAAGGGACATGCAGCAAACTGTGAAACCACATATAACCGTTTTTGGTGGAGGAACCAGCCCAGCAGTAGAAACTTAAATACAGAGTTTCACAGTTTGCTGCCCCTCAACCTCATACAGTGACATGCTCTGAGGGCTGTGCTACATGAATAGGATATTGGGGAGAGACAAACATGACAATCCCATAGAGTCAATCAGAGAGACATAAAAACTCTATATAACTGGCCTAATAGGGTTTCAAATTGCTGGATGCCCTGTAGACATTTAATTGATTTTGTTTTGCTTTTCTTGTATTCCTTTAAGACAAATACAAGAAGCACCAATTGCTACATATAAGGAGTTGACATTTAAGCTGTTACGATATGGATTGTTTTTTTACTTTGGACATTAACCTATAGTAAATATCTGAAACTGCATAAATGAATTAACATCAACTTTATTATGTGCACTCACTTCATTATTTGTGTGCAGATTTGTGTGTGACACAACTTTTGCTCAATTACTTGCCTCGCTATTTAATGCATGTGTTTTCTGGTAGTGAAAAAAATGTATTCCCCAAAATTAATAAAATTATGTACTTTGTTACAACTTTATGAAGCAATCGATAATGTTCAATATTGCAGTATGTTGCTGTGGAGGCTTCCTCATATACCTGTTTATATGAGGTTTTTAAACTTGTTTTAGACATTCAAATGTGAAAACAGATGTACTATTTATTTACTGTACTACTGTACGGTGGAGGGCTTCTATCGCTCTTTTGCCCACCATATTATAAATGATTGTTGTGGTGAACTACCTTCTCATAAAGTCCACAACACAGGCTGAGATCCCGCTCCATGCTGATGATAGCCAGTAAGCTTGAAACAGCTGTACATGGATTGGATACGCAGCCTGTGTTTAATCCAACCTTGTCTTTGCATTAAAGCTGTGTAATACAGCATGCATAAGCTTAAAGGAAGCCATGTTTAATAATGATTGAAGAGCGAGGCATTTGTGCGCACATTTGCACGTCCCAGCTCAGCTTCCCAGAATGCAGTGTGATAACTGTTTCTCGGAATTCTGAGCTGGAAGCAGGTTTTTTTACTTGCTTTAGACATTCAAATGTGAACACAGATGTACTTTTTATTTACTGTACGGTGGAGGGCTTCTATCGCTCTTTTGCCCACCATATTATACATGATTGTTGTGGTGAACTACCTACTCATAATTTCCACAACACAGGCTGAGATCCCGCTCCATGCTGAGGATAGCCAGTAAGCTTGAAACAGCTGTACATGGATTGGATACTCAGCTTGTGTAGGATCCAACCTTGGCTTTGCATTAAAGCTGTGTAATACAGCATGCATAAGCTTAAAGGAAGCCATGTTTGATAATGGCTAAGAATTGAAGAGCGAGGCATTTGCGGGCACATTTGCATGTCCCAGTTCAACTTCCCAGAATGCAGTGTAATAACTGTTTCTCGGAATTTAGCAGGTTTTTAAACTTGTTTTAGACATTCAAATGTGGACACAGATGTACTATTTATTTACTATATATATATATATATATATATATATATATACACTTATACAGCACCAACTTGCTAAGATGTAATAGAACTTTATTATTGTTTTGTCTTCATTATTTTTAATGTGAATGGACAAGCAGGGGTGCTTGATGATTCTAATTAATTATTAATCAGCAGTCATAAATATATCCAGTGGATCAACGTTAATAGGAGCTGTCGTAAGGGAAGTCTCTGAAATGGATCTTTTTATGCAAGCTTATCAATAAATAATTTGTTATACTGGATTTGGTTCTCACATACTTAATATACCTGATTTTAATTGCTAGGTCGTTATATATTTTTGTATATTAAATATGTTTTTAAATTAATCAATTGCAACATAAAATTATGTGAATATTTACTTTGGAAAACGTTTATTTTAACTATATGCATAGTTAACAATGTTTTGTGCTTTATATTGTGCTAATTTCATTGTTTTGCAGATTTGTGTATAACTTCATTGTCCTGTTTCAGTTTCTCAACATTAAAAAGCTTAGAGATTGTTACAGAATCCTTAATAGAATCTAGGGAGCAGTGATAAATAGTCTAAAACTTAACATTTATTAGAGCATTGTTAAATTAACCAGTAAAACTATGTATTTAAAATAACACCATGGGACAGCAGCAAGCCCCCAGAACAATTAAACATTTGAATCAGTTTTTTTTCCTCTGCTTTGAGGGCATACTTTTTATAAGAAAACACATCATGGTCCATTATCAATAAACCTCTTTCAGATGCAATAAAGGAAAAATTACTTTCACCGTCACTTTTAGTCTGTTATGGTAGCCCTTCTTGAACAGAAATCCTATGTTTCTTAGTTAAACATTTATTTTCCATCTCCTTCACATTTCCATATTGTCCTCACTTACACATGGTCTTCCTCACCTGCTGATTCCATCCATGCAACAAAATCGGTTACTTTGTTTCACTTCATGCAATTAAACTATTAACCCTCTACTATAATTTGCCCTTATGTACTACTGCAACTACTCCCTTCTCTATCTCCCTACCAACATATTGCACAGCTCATATCTCTACATATTATTATTATTATTATTATTATTACTAGCTACTTGCCCGTCAAAAATGACGGGAGTAAAATTGTAAGCCTGGCAATGCTTTTTGCCACACAATGCGAGGATAAGGGCCCCCTGAGCCCCTTTAGCGCTCATTCCGCTCCCCGTGCTCATTGAGGCTCTCGAGGCTCTTCCCCTGTGTACTAACTTGGGTTAATAGTTAGTGGCTTGGGTTAGGTGTTAATGCCTTGGGTGAAGTGTTAGTGGCTTGTATTAAGCGTTACTGGATTGCGTTAAGTCTTAGTGCTTAGGGCTCATATTTACGTCCTTCTGTGTCTCGTTTTATGTCCTTGGGCCTCGTTTTCGGCTTGTTTAAGTTTTTCGGCATCCATTTTTTTCTCACTTCAGAGATTTTCGACCGTGAAAAAAGGCAAAATCTAGCTCAAATTAACTTCCAACCTCAGTCACAGACTCCCTGGCTTCCCCCCCCCCTTTGTGCTGTGCGTGAGTTAATTTGCGGCATATTTTTGTGATTTTGCAGCCCTTTTCCGCCGTCAAAGTCTTATTTTTGCGAGCCCCCAGTCCATCAATGTGCTTCGGGTCCTAAGTCATACGGGCTGTAATTTTGCGGGTATCGCTAAGTCATTGCAGATAATTTGCGGAGTGTTTGCGGATGAGAGCATGCGGTGCTCATCACCCCTGCAATGAGCGCCCTTGGCTTTCTTTGCAGCTAATTCCCGCATGCCTGAACTTGTGGATGATCGCCTGCAGCTCTCCTTGCAGCTAAGTCCCGCATCCTTCAACTGCTCACCTCACTTCACGAGGCTCGCAGTGCAATGAGTGCCTTCGACAATTACTTTTCTACTGCTGGTGCTTTATTTATCAGTCTCTGGACAGCGTTGTTCTCTAGTATCTTCACTTCTCAAACTATGTTCAGTTTTACTGAGGCTTCTTCCCACTATTTTATTGGAATAAACTTCCATTGGGCATTAGGTCCTTTATATGTTCTAAGCTTCCATCATTTCTCCTTTTCTCACCCAGACTAAGCATAGTGCAAATGATGATAACCATACATTGATACTATAATATTTTACTGTACCAAAACATGTGTCTTTGAAAGTTGCTTTAAATAAAACACTACATAAATGAGTAGCTGATTAATGAGCATGTAATGTCTTGTGTGTGAGAACACTCACATATTAGGTACTCTCTGTAGACCCTAACCTGAGAGTGCAGTCCACACAGTCAGCAAAGCTTTTATGCACATGCAAATTATGACAAATGGAGCTACAAAGATAGTGTATATGGTGCCCTTACAATACATGCCAGTTACATATCCTAAACCTTAATTGGGTCATCACATGACAGTTTATTTTTATATTAATAGCATATTTGTCTCACAAAAAATATATTTTAATGGACCAGTGTCTAAGTCTTACCAGATAAGGATTATGTTTATTGATCGACATACTTGCCTATAAATCCAAAGAAAATATATTTGTTTTTGACTATAATTTAATTAACTTTCTATTTGATCTGCAGAGATTGCAGCTAATCTGTTTGTCCTAGACCTTGTACATTTTTTTTAAATCTTACTAACCAATTATCTTAAGTGAAGTTGTTAAGCAGTACTGGCTTTCCTCATTATTTAACCTTGAAATGCTACTGTTTGATGTTTAAATCTATCCTCAAAGATTGATATCCCTTTCAATTGAAACTGAATAAATAAAATTAAGTATGTTAAGGTTTTTTTTTTTTTTAAATAAAGAACACAATGTTAGTATTCTTTTTGTTAGTACTGGTAAATATCATAATCAGTACACATTCCCGTTTATTAAGGGTACATGGACTTTACATGAAAAATTACATAGCGTTCCAAGTGATATGGTATGTGTCCTATTTATATAGCCAATAACTGTTTTTTCTCTCATGTACATTATAATAAAAAGATTACATAAGGCTTTTTTTGTTTTATCTTTTGATTACCATAAATTGATAATTGTACATTTACTGTAATTAGCAACCCTATCCATTCCTGTAGCCAGCATCCATGTCCATTCCTCTGAGCTTCCAGCATTTCAAGTGGTCACAGAGCAATGCGTATTGTAGAAAAAAACCAACAATATTGTTAGCTAGTGTTAGTACCATTATTAATGGTTTTATGATTACTTACTTTCTTGCGCATATATTTTGGTGCAAGAAAGCGGGATATAGTTAAGGTTAGAAGACAAAATGTTTGGTCTTTAATGTTTGATCTTAAAAGTGGGATTTACTTCAGAGGAGGCTTGGACATGATGTTATTTCCTTATTGAATATGCAAGCTTCAAGAGAGAAGCCATTCTTTGTTTGTCATATTTTGTTAAACAAAATGGATCTAATCACCAAAAATCATACCAATATCCACTTAATGCTACTGTTTTTACAAATATTTATCAACAACTTTTGCTGATGTGTGGGTCATTCATGAAAGGTTTTGCGCTTAAAGGGCCATTTACCTCACTGTAAGTTCTCTTCATGGTGTGAAAGAGCACACAATTGTATGTTAAAATGACAACATATTTATTTTAATTACACTAATAACAGCTGAAAAAGCTAGAGTTCTAAGTCTGTTTACAAGCACAGTGTATACTGTCTAGCTGTGTGGTGAAGACAATGATTGATAGCAGTTTTCCCCAAACTCAGAAATGCACTCAAAAGTTAACGCACAACTGACCTGTTTAGGTGTTTCCGGGAATTCCATGATCTGCACAAATTGATTTGTTGTGGGTTGACTGATTTTTCTTTTTTGCTCTCTACACAGAGCTGAAACTGCAGTACTGGGAGTGGGCAGTCAATGACACATGCAAACACAGACTTAATTGAATTCTCAGTGAAAATTGCACATAATTCAAAAAGTATTTCAACATGCTTTTACATGATCTTTACAGTAAATTGTACTATTTTATTAGTAACTCTCAAGCAACAAGAAACTACATTTATCAGACATCTACTATTTCCCCAGGGGTGCCGGATAACTGAGAGTTTACTGTATATGTGTATGTATGTGTGTGTATATGTATAGTGAATCCAGATAGAATGTTAGGTATATAGTATTTTAGAGCATGCAGTCATACCATTATAACATTGCATATTTTTGCTTCCTAAGTAGTCACTTTATTTGAATATTAAATGTTCTAGTAATTACAGGTGAAGCCTGTAAAATCTCCACCACTTTTACTGAGTGCAGATGCAGCACATACTCTTTGAAATGTAGCAAATTTGTTTCAAAATATGTTTTTATTTTTAATAAAAATCTATATTTTCTAGGCAAATAGAATAAATATTCAAAATGTACTTGTATTTATTATTTTTTTCATTACGCAAAAATAATATTTTCATTCATATATAGCAGCCCTGTCGGTTATTAATTTTTTCAGCACGCCTCTGCCTTAACCCGAATGTGTTTATTTTAACTTTAAAAGGATTGGCTCTGGGTGTGTGAGAAGCAGGAATGCTAATTAGAGAAAACAATAAGCACTAAAAAAAAAGACACTGCGTTAATATTTTTCTTTAATATTATAGCGAATATCAGGAGAGCAGCAGGAGATAAACAACCTACTACAGAGAAAGATAACTGTGGACGAAGAAAATACTTTACTGAAGAAGGAACTGAATGACCTCCAACTGAAATTAAAAGATAAAAGTCAAGAACTTAAGGTACATTGTCTTGTACATATTTTTCCAGTTGTCATGCTGTGAAGTTCTGTGCTTCAAGCTGTGTCAACCAGTGTGCCACATGAAGGGACTTACATAGTAGAAGAATTGCCTGAGGCCTTGCTGTACTTTGCAGTTATTCCTCACACAGCAAACTCCAAGTACTGCTTTAAAGCCTAGAATCTAAGGCTTATAACTTTCAGATAAATAGTTAATGATGGATATGGAGCAAACGAAAGTAGTGTGAATATGTGGCTTCTTTTAATTACAATCTGATGGGACTGGTATTATTAATTGATAAAGCTGAGGTCTGGAATGATATGTCTGTGCGGGTCTCAAAAATAGCTGGGGACATCATCAAAGGCATCTTGATCAATTAAAGGATTCCTTGCAAATGTGTGCTCATCAGAGCTGTCAAGCACTTAAAAAATAGGTCCCTTCCACCTGCATGACTGAAAGCAATAAAGTGTTGTTTTATCCTTTAGTGTCTTATGGGTATGATAACCAAGGTCAATTGAACAGAAACTGTTTGTTGATTCTTTACTATATTTTTAATTATTTTTGAATATAAATGCCATTTTTTCTTTTTTTAACAGAATGCAAAAAAAAGCATTGAGAAAAACGACGAGCAGAGGAAATCGGTTCTAGAAAATCTCAAGCAGGAAAATGAGGGATTGAATAAAAGATGTGCTGACCTGCTCAATGACCTGGACATTGCAAGGAAACAAGAAGCACAGTGGAGAGGAGAAAAATCTGGCAATGAAACCAAAATAAAGGTATGAAGCTGAGTGGTTGGATTCCCTTACATGATTTTCCAAACTACATTGTGGTGTGCACTTATGCTTCGTGTTATTTGCTGTGATAACAACTTATGTATTCAAACATGCCAGTGGGGACCGGCATTCATTTAAATTCCTACACTTAAAACCCACAGCTCTTTAAAAATTGATGCTGCAAAGCAGGAAGCTGACATCAAATAGCCATCTTAGAGTCAAGTCATTAGATAGTATAACAGACTTCATTCTCACATAAAATGAAAATATATATTTTTGCATTCCTAACATATGTTTTCTCAGAGTAAAAGCTGCCTAGAATTTGCCTGTGATTTTGATTTTACTCTTTCTTTACTTCTTGATCTATTAATTAAAAAAAATGGTGTATTATTGAAACACATTTTCTTTTTAATTAAAATATTGTAATCAATGTAAGTTTGTATTAAAAGTGCACTGTTGTATAGGAATGTCATCTTAAAGCCGTAGTAATCATTAAAATAATACAGTGGAGGTTCCAAATATGATATAGTTTAAACCTAAGGGTAATACCAAGTACTTTATCAGTTCAATGGAATGTGAACTTAAATGTATGATTACTGCAGGAAATGCTATTCTAAATAACAATTAACTGCTAAAAATACTTATTATTTTTTAATTCTAATCATGCCATATATTGGAAGTGCCACTTTAAGTGGAAGCAGGTCTTCAAACACATTTGTTTTAGACCTTTGCTGCATTATGAAATTCGCTATACAGTGCCTTGCAATAGTATTCACACCCCCTTGTTAATTTTTGTGTTTTGTTGCCTCACAACCTGGAATTAACATGGATTGTTTGAGGATTTGCATCATTTAATTTACAGAATTTGCCCACAACTTTGGAGATATTTTTTTAAATTTTTTATTGTGAAGCAAACAACAAATAAGACAAAATAACAGAAAAAGTAAATCTGCATAACTATTCACCCTCTAAAGTCAATACTTTGTAGAGCCACCTTTTGCGGCAATCACATCTCCAAGTCGCTTTGGATAAGTCTCTATGAGCTTGCCACATCTTACCACTGGGATTTTTGCCAATTCCTCCTTCCAAAACTGCTCCAGCTCCTTCAAGTTGGATGGTTTGCGCTTGTGAACAGCAATCTTTAAGTCTGACCACAGATTTTCTATTGGATTGAGGTCTGGGCTTTGACTAGGCCATTCCAACACATTTACATGTTTCCCCTTAAACCATTCAAGTGGTGCTTTAGCAGTGTGTTTGGGGTCATTGTCCTGCTGGAAGGTGAATCTCTATCCTAGCCTCAATTCACGCCCAGAGTGGTACACGTTTTGCTCAAGAATATCCCTGTATTTAGCACCATCCATATTTCCCTAAACTCTGACCAGTTTTCCAGTCCCGGCTACTGAAAAACATCACCACAGCATGATGCTGCCACCACCATGTTTCACTGTGGGGATGGTGTTCTTTGGGTGATGTGATGTGTTGGGTTTGCGCCAGATATAGCGTTTTCTTTTATTGCCGAACAGTTCAATTTTATTCTCATCAGACCAGAGCACCTTCCTCCATACATTTTGGGAGTCTCCCACATGCCTTTTCGCAAACTCAAAATGTGCCATTTTGTTTTTTGCTGAAAGTAATGGCCACTCTGCTATAAAGCGCAACTCTATGGAGCGTACGGCTTATTGTCGTCCTATGTACAGATACTCCAATCTCTGCTGTGGAACTCTGCAGCTCTTCCAGGGTTACCTTAGGTCTCTGTGCTGCATCTCTAATTAATGCCCTCCTTGCACGGTCCGGGAGTTTTAGTGGGTGGCTGTCTCTTTGGGGGTTTGCTGTTGTGCCATGTTCTTTCCGTTTGGTTATGATAGATTTGATGGTGCTCCTGGGGATTATCAAAGATTTGGATATTTTTTATAACCTAACCCTGACTTGTACTTCTCAACAACATTGTCCCTTTCTTGTTTGGAGAGTTCCTTGGTCTTTATGGCAGTCTTTGGTTAGTGGTGCATCTTGCTTAGGTGTTGCAGCCTCTGGGGCCTTTAAAAAAAGGTGTATATATGTAATGACAGATCAAGTGACACTCAGATTGCACACAGGTGGACATCATTTCATTAATTATGTGACTTCTGAAGGTAATTGGTTTGCACCAGAGCCTTTTATGGGCTTCATAACAATGGGGGTGAATACATACGCACATGCTAATTTTCTGTTTTCTATTTCAAAAAATAGTTTTATGTAAATAATTTTCTCATTTCACTTCACCAACTTAGACTATTGTGTTCTGATCCATAACATAAAATTCAGATTAACAAAACAATGATCTTAAGGCTGTGATGTAACAAAATAGGTAAACAGTCAAGGGGGTGAATACTTTTGCAAGGCACTGTGTGTATAGCCACCATAGTTAATAGATGTAAGTAACACCTGCGTGATGCGTTCTCACATGCTGATTGCCAGGCACTGCAAGAGTATTGTGCAACTGTGCATGCTCTGCAATGCCGTGCATGTGCAGTTGCTTCATTTGTTGCTTTGAGAGGAGGCAGAGAGTGGGCAAGAGGGAGGGGCAGAAAGGTAGGGAGATAGGGGGAGTGAGAGAGACAGAGAGAGCACAGAGGGACAGAGAGGATGCACAGCACATACAATTGAACATAACATATAACACCGGGCAAGTTTTTCTCTGTCGGTCGATCTGTCTCTCTCTTCTTCTCTTTAATAAGTATTTGATCCCCTATCAATCAGCAAGATCTTTGGCTGCCAGGTGTCTTGTATACAGGTAGCAAGCTGAGATTAGGAGACCTCTCTTAAAGGGAGTGCCCCTATTCTCAGCTTGTTACCTGTATAAAAGACACCTGTCCACAAAAGCAATCAATCAATCAGATTCCAAACTCTCCATCATGGCCAAGACCAACGAGCTCTCCAAGGATGTCAGGGACACGATTGTAGACCTACACAAGGCTGGAATGGGCTACAAGTCCATCGCCAAGCAGCTTGGTGATAAGGTGACAACAGTTATTATTTGCAGATGGAAGAAACACAAAATAACTGTTAGTCTCCCATGGTCGTGTGCTCCATGCAAGATCTCACCTCTTGGAGATTCAATGATCATGAGAACAGGGAGGAATCAGCCCAGAACTACACAGGAGGATCTTGTTAATGATCTCAAGGCAGCTGGGACCATAGTCAACAAGAAAACAATTCGTAACACACTATGCCGTGAAGGACTGAAGTCCTGCAGTGCCCGCAAGGTCCCCCTGCTCAAGAAAGCACATGTACAGGCCTATCTGAAGTTCGCCAATGAACATCTGAATGATTCAGATCAGAACTGGGTGAAAGTGTTGTGGTCAGATGAGACCAAAATCGAGCTCTTTGGCATCAACTCAACTCGCCGTGTTTGGAGGAGGAGGAATGCTGCCTATGACCCCAAGAACACCATTCCCACCGTCAAACATGGAGGTGGAAACATTATACTTTGGGGTTGTTTTTCTGCTAAGGGGGCAGGACAACTGTACTACATGAAAGGGACGATGGACGGGCCATGTCCCGTCAAATATTTGGTGAGAACCTCCTTCCCTCAGCCAGGGCATTAAAAATAGGTCATAGATGGGTATTCCAGCATGACAATGACCCAAAACACACAGCCAAGGCAACAAAGGAGTGACTCAAGAAGAAGCACATTAAGGTCCTAGAGTGGCCTAGCCAGTCTCCAGACCTTGAACCCATAGAAAATCTGTGGAGTTGCTGAAGGTTCGAGTTGCCAAACATCAGCCTCGAAACCTTAATGGCTTGGGGAGGGTCTACAAAGAGGAGTGGGACAAAATCCCTCCTGAGATATGTCCAAACCTGGTGGCCAACTACAAGAAACATCTGACCACTGTGATTGCCAACAAGGGTTTTGCCACCAAGTACTATTTTGAAGGGGTCAAATACTTATTTCACTCATTGACCTGCAAATCAATTCATAACATTTTTGACGTGCATTTTTTTTTTTTTTTTTTTTTGTTCTATTATAATTTTACCATTAAAATTTATATACTGATCATTTCTTTGTCAGTGGACAAGCATTCAAAATCAGCAGGGGATAAAATACTACCCCCCCCCCCCCCACCACCACTGTCTATCACATATATAGTTGTGAGCATGCGAGTTGTTGCTAACGCTTGCGGGCTCGCGTAGCGAAGCGAGGACAGTGGGCGAGGGCCTCAGTTGCTGGCATGGAGCGCCAAAGGCGCACCCTGCCAGCAACTGCGACCCTCGCAAACTTTACGTCCCAACGCAAACAACACGACACACCAATTACGACCCTCGCAAACTTTTATTCGCAACGCAAACAACATACGACACACGTTAACACACATTACGACCTCGCAACACTCGGACGCAACTTTCGAACATTACAAAATTCAAAACACAATACATACACACAGCACATACATACAAAAACTTACCTACAGCAACAGGGAGCATCCAGGACCTCAAAAAACCAACTTACACCTTCGTTTCAATCAAAATAAAAGAGTTTACACACTAAAAAATTTCATAAGCGACACAAAAAATGGCCGCCAAGCAAAACTAAAACGAGGCTACACACGCAAACACCATACGAGACACGTTAGCACACATTTCGACCTCGCAAAAATCGGACGCAACACGCCAACATACAAACATTTAAAACACAATAAATATACACAACACACACATAAAAAGCTTACCTACAGCAAGAGGAACCATCCAGCACCTCGAAAAAGCAAGTTACACCTTCATTTAAATAAAAATATAACACTTTAGACACTAATAAAATCGCTAAGCGAGAGAAAAAATGGCCGACGAAGAAAACGAAAACAAGACTACAGCACTCTCAACACGTAAAACACCATAACACACTCGCAAAACACCACAAGAAACTCGCAAAACACCACGAAGCACCTACGGATAATCCGCGAAGACGCATACCACAGATTACGCCAATTTTACGGCTATTTTACGCCAATGCGGAAGTACACCACTACGCTAACGGTTTCGTCTCGCGCACGCACATTATTACACTGCACACATTCACCACGCTTACACAGCAGCTCCACACCACTAATGCTGCAGCAACATCAAAACACATTGCCAGCTCTTCAACACAATGCTTCAAAATAGGTAAAGTATATTCATTTAATAATGTATTATATATTTCATCATTACACACCAAACAGCATTAGCTCACTTACAATTTCATTGCTGTCATTTTTTGACGGGCAATTCGCTAGTATATATATATATATATATATATATATATATATATATATATATATATATATATATATATTGTAAAGCATTCATTTAAATCGTATCCTTTTCCTGTGTATCCTTGATTTGTTTTTAAACTTCCTTTTGTTTTCCTGTTTTGAATATTATTATATTAAAATGTGTTGTATGTATGTAAAAATGTGGATTCTAGTCCTTGACTTAATTTTCAGTATTGTTATTATTGTATTATTATTTTTATTATCCTTTATTTGTAACACGCCAACATATTATGTAGCGCTATACATAAGTACAAGGCAAAAAAAGCAATCTTAACACATTGCTAAAGAATGGGTGGCCTGCCATTGAGCTTAAGATCAAACGTACATAGTGCTTTTTTTTTTTTTTTTTTTAATTATTAAAAATGTGTTTTGTGTACTATGTATGTGCCTTTTTGCTGCAGATCATTTGTGCTCACAATACACAAAGTACTATTATAAGAGTGGCCAAGTGGTTCTCCATGGTGTTACAAGACAAAAAAACAAACTGTATGCATATCATGTTCTGTTGATTTGCATCACTGAATGGTTTCATTGATTTACATCACTGAATATTTTTCTGATTATCGTTTTCACTTGTTAGTTTACACAGTAAATGACAGATGCATAAAGTATAGTGAAGTTCCTCCTTGTCTAGCTAATGTGTGCCAAGTTTAACACCATGTTATTTTTTATTATATTTTAGTGGCAACCATATATACATTTGAAATCTATACTGCCAAAAAGATATATTAAAGTACAATGTGATAATAGTCATGCAAAGGGATATGGAAGGTTCCTGGATTTTATTAGGTACTAGCGACTTGCCTGTCAAAAATTACGGCAATAAAATTAGAAAGCTGTTTACCACCCAGTGTAAGCACCTTCTGTGCTCACCCCTCTCTCCCTTCTATGTGTCTCTTCCCCCTCTCTATTTTTCCTCTGTGTCTCTTCCCCCCCCTCTATCCCTCCCCTTTTTCTCTTCCCCCTTCTTTATCCCTCCCCGGTGTCCCCCATTGCCTCTTCCACCCCTCTCCCTCCCCTGTGTCCCCCATTGCCTCTTCCACCCTCTTCCTTCACTGTGTCTCCCACCCCCGTTTCCCTTATCATCCTTTTCTTGCCTCATCCGTTTCCCCTCTCCAAATACCCCCCCCCCCCCACTTACCTTTAACAGCTGCTCCTTCTGCTCCCCATCGCATCTTCCGGCTGTCTCGGGACCCGGCATATGCCATTGACGTGGCGCGCATGTGACGTCACATCATTAGCATATGCCGGGTCCCGACACAGCCGGAAGAAGCGATAGAGAGCAGCTGATGAAGGTAAGTGAGGGGAGAGGGAAAGGGGGAAAGGAATGAGGAGGGAGGAGGAGGATGAGGGCAAAGAGAGAGGAGGTACTGGGGATGATGCAAGCCCTTTGGCGCTCATTGCAGCCCTTGTCTACTGGCAGGAACCAGGTACTTTGGGGGTGATCTGAGGCTGGGGGACCTCGCGGTAAGCACCAGAGACGCTCATTACGAGTCCTCCCCTGGCAGGAACCCAGGTAGTGCCGCGGGCCTCGTGGTTACGGGCCACAACATATTTATTTGATTTTAGGCAGTAAAAACTGAGCTTTTAAGCACTTCTTAATAACATAAAGTACATAATGCTATATAGATACATAGTTATATACCTAGTAAATTGCAGAAACCTTCCATATCCCTTTTGATATACTAAAGTTTAGCACATAAAGCTTTTAATCATCTGTGATCTCATAGAGAATATGCATGGTCTGCATGAGATCACTGATCATTAATCAAATTACATTATATGTTGAGTACTGCTCCAGGTTTTGGGCTAGATGAGTTATGAAGCTTGGAAAACTCTTGGACATATCATGTAGTAGCCAATCTTTTTCATAAGGTAACATGGAATGGGAGAGACTCTCGAAGAGTTCTCCAAATGCCATATCTTAGCATGCTTGTACCTCTGACTGCTACTGCAACACATCTGATTCTGTAGTGTAGCAGGTTGCAGACAGTGTGCATTTACTATTTTCAGTACAAGAGAGCGTTTAGACAGGTAAAATTACAGTCTTATCATAAAATGTAATAAAGTAATTTATTATAATAGCAGGTATGGGGTATGGGTAATGGCATATATATTGTTTAAATTTCAAGCACATATGTAAATTCTTATGCATTTTTATTGATGTTACAGGATTTGGAAACTGATCTGAAGGAAGCCCGAATACAAATGGAGATTATGCATGGCAGGATCACTGATTTAGCGTCGCAGCTAGCTGTGAGGCAGACTGAGCTGGCACAGAAAAATATTGATGTGACAAAGCTGAGGCAAGTATTTAACACTGTCCTGTCTCCGTAAAGGTGCCTTCCGATAGGGCCACTGCCTTAGATCTACGTAAAGTAAAATGCTAGCTTGACTTGCTCACAATTCCTTATTCCCATGAGACAAACATTAATCCAAATGTAGATGAAACATGCTTCAAATGACTGGATGTCAAGAATGTAAGCGATATATATATATGAAAGTGTTAACATAATGGCTATTTAGATACTGCTATAGACAGAAAGGGACTTGGAGAGCATATTTAAACATAATTTTATTGACAAGTCCTTAAAAGCTCTGTTTTTACTCTCTGAAACATTCCAAACATTCCATACAATGGTACATCCCTGTTGCTCTTGCACAGTGTTTCCACAGATGCACTAGTCAGAAACTATCAGCCCTATTAAATTTGAAGCTCCTATCTACATAGACACACCCGCAAAGGCTGCAGGCTTGATATTCGGCTGCGTTACAGAGCTATTAAATTGAACCATGCTGCGAGTTACGGACTGTAGACACAAGCCCATAAGCTATTCTTGCGCACGTTGCATGTGCGGCCGTGAAAATGATCAATTAGTCAAACCTGTAGTTATGTGTTTAGTTGGAGCCTATGGCAAATGAGATTGTCATCATTACGTCACTGAAAAATTGAAGTTAGGTTTTAAAGCCTTACGGCAGCGGTTCTCAGCCTTTCTAGTTCCGCGACCCTTTGATTAAATTTCCCAAGTTGTAGCGACCCCTAAAAGTAAAATTATCTTCATCACTGTAATTTTGCTACTGTTACGAAGCGAAATATAAATATCTGATATACAGGATTTATTTTCATTCTTACAAATTTCACTTACCGTAATTAAAGTGTAGTGATTAATGACAAAAACAATATGTAATATATATTGTGAAAGTAAAAAATAGTAAATGGAAACGTTTGTAATCATTATGTTTAAATTGTCTGCCAACATCTATCGAATGACAATTATAGTAAGAAAGTACTACCGGTGGAAAACATTTGTACAATTACAAGTTTTACAGATTAGAATAGACAATAAAACAAATTTCTGATGTTTTTAGGCGACCCCTGGCAAATCGTCATTTGATCCCCAAAGGGGTCCCGACCCACAGGTTGAGAACCGTTGTCTTACGGGTTTCATTTACGAGTTTCGACCGGACTCGCATTCCAGAAATAATGCAATATTGATAAATCAGAAAATATTATATTCTAGTCCATGCGAGTTCCATTATATGTATTAACACACTGATTGCCGGGATCGATATAACACGGAAATTAAACAGAAAATAAAGTATTTTATATTGCAGACTCGCGAGCAATGTTATGCTTTTAATTTTAATACCTAACATCACTTTCCCTTTAATTATAAGTAAAGTAGTGTGTGTATATTTGCATGTACAGTGCTGCATATAGGACTTTAACCCCCTTGCGGGTCCTCTCTAGTACCGTAGGCTTTTTCTCCATTTGCAGGTTACTGGTTTGAACGCCAGTGGATTCGTAGCAATTTAATAGCGATTTTCGAACGGAACAGTTACGGACTTGAGAGAACAAAGGATTTGCGGACGCAGAGTTCAATTTTCGACATCCCGTTTTTTTTTTTTGCCCTTAACTGGCAAGTCGTTGGCGGGTTACTTTATTGTGCCAATTTAATAGCCATAAGTCTTGCAGGCTACTTTACGGGCTACAGTTTTACATGTTGAGAGAATGTAATAGGGCTGAAGGTCTCAGCAGCATGTTACTGCCTACCATAGAAACATTGGGCCATATTCAATTCAGTGAATTTGAGATCCGCAGGCCTGTAAGTGAGGTCGCAAGCTAATTTGCTATTTAATTGTCATCTTTTTGCGGGCTCGGATCGGCTTCCGAGTTACAAGCATGAAATAATGGTGATGGTGAAACTCTTAACGTAAAGCCTTCAGAAGCCTCTGGTCTGTCACTTTCTCAAGGCTTAAATCTTAAATCGCTATTCAATTGCCCAAGTCCACAAATGTTTTCACACCCGTAAACAGCAAATGGAGGAAAAAATCCCACACGTACTAGAGAGGATCCAATGAGTTAATACATATCAGGCCACCCATATGGACTAGATTAGTATTGGCATTCATTTTCATATTTTTTTTATTTTACAAGTTTTGAGAGTCTGATCGCATATCTGATTCCCAAACCTAATTGATTGTTTTACCGCCGTAATAATGACAGTCTCATTTTCTATTGGCCGATTCGAAATGGGCTGTTACGGGCTTTCTGAATTGATCAGGTTCTTGCCCAGAACTGATCCGAACCAGTGCATGGTTTATGGTTGTGGCTTGTGGCCTGTAACTCGCGCCCTTCTGCAATTGAGTAGCACCGCAATCGGAGACCAACAGGAGCCTGCAACTCACTCGAGTTACGGGCTTCGAATTGAATGTGGCCCATTGTTTATTAATAAAATTACATTTAAATATGCAAATAAACACTTAGGTTTTTTATTTTAATATTCAAACCGGGAAACTTTCCATGTCTTTTTACTTCATTGGTATCCTCAATTTTGGCTTTTTACTGATCTATTTCCTGATATTGGATAAGAATTTGAATGCATATAATGTATCCTATTCAGTGCAGCAGTATCCTACAAACAAGGTTACTTACACAAGCACACAGCAACATGTAGCACAAATGAGCTACAGTATATAAACATGGCTAATACAGCTACATTTGATATGGATATGGGCAAATGCTAACCTATCAAGGCTGCCGTCTCTCTGGGTTAGCCATGTGACAGGCGCCCATAAAGCTGGTACCTAACAAAGCTGGCTCCCTGTAGCCTAAGCTAATTACCAAATGCAATTCAAATTAACTGCAAAGAGACTGGTGCTAGTGAAACAAGTTAAAGGAAAATCGTCATCCTGACAGCCATAATGAAAATCTTATAAGGTAAAATAAACAGGAGGCCGAGGTCTATGGAAACTACCTAACGAGTGTTTCCCCGCTAAGAAAGGTGGATTTTTCAAGGGAGCAAAAAAGGGTCAATATATATCTTCAACATTTGAAATGTTGCAGCTAAAAAATGGCAGTTCTTTCACCAAGACTAATGGAAAGCTCATTCATTTACATAATCGTATACTCCTGAGAGAGCAGCTTCTATAAGCACCTCAGCAAAGTAAAGACCACAGTACAACTGCATATAAATGTCAAGTACTTAAAGAATGTGTTTATGTTTTACTTTATTTACATATTTCAGCCTTTATGAAGCTTAATAACACCATAGATAATATAGAGAGAAATATCACTGTGTTGGTCTTGTAACCCCCCATTGGTATAAATGTATCCTGAAGAATATAAGTTTTTTTGTTTTTATTTTCCATTATACTCTTTTATTCAGTGTGGCTTTGGGAAAAATGAATAGGTTAAATTATCCGGATACACTACTACACTGATATAGAAACATGTATGTATTTGTTTGTGTATTTTTTTATTTTTTTTTAAAGGAACTTCAATTGTCACTTGTATCCTTCTATTGTAGGTTTTCTACAGGTAAGTTTTTAAAAGAGATTTCAAACTGATTACATTAAAAAAAATTTATATATCTCTTTTAAAGACTTACACGGATTAGCCAGAAATCATATATGCACTCTGTATTTTAAAACTGGACACCCTGATTTAGCTGTATATTATATTGAGAAAAAGAGCTAAAGAATTGCTGTAACAGAGATTATAGTTTCAGGTATATAATCTCTAACTTTTCAATATTTATTTGACTGCACTTTGGTTCTAAGCCCATTGTGCTGCCTAACTATTCCCAGTTCTTAAATGGTCTTTTTGCAAGGTGTTTTAATGAAGACTCTTGTAGTCTGTGCAAAACTTAAAACTCTCAAATATTTTTTTTAATCATTGGGACAAAAGTACTTTTGACCCTTTACAAAGAACTGAGCTCAGACTTGATGCATAGCAAATCCGTTATTGGGCAAGTTTTCAGAATTTTTACGTAACTTGAAATATACAGTAGCCAAGGAGAATCTGAAAACTTGAAGAAGCATTATAGTAGAATTGCACAAAATAAATGCTTAAATGGTCATTGAAAGTATTTTTTTTCTTTGTAACTGATCTTGGGTCTTGTGTCTGTTATCCAATGAGCAGTAATTTTATATGTATGAGTCATACTTCTCTGCTAGTTAAATCTGCAGACGTACATATGCTCTGTGCAATTTCTGTTAGTTTTGATGAAGTTTAAAATGGAATTTTTTTATTTTTGCATGCATAACACAACTTTGGGGATGTTTAAAGAGTGCCTTTTAAATGCATAAAAAAAGTGTTCCATTTCCTTTTTAATTGTAGATCAAATAGTATCATCTAGAGCAGTGTTTGTCAACTGTCTTGATCCCTGAAATCTTATGGAAATGAGGTGGGGTGAGAAACATTTATAAATATGAGAGACTGAACACTTAAACATTTCACTGAAACTCTAATAAATAGATTTAGTTTAAGAGCTTGTCTGTTAATAATGGTTTAGATCTCAAATGTGGTCCAGGGAATTAGATGGTAACCAACCAGTCCCTGGATCCCTAAAGATTGAAAATCACTGCACTGGAGAAATAAAATTATTAGAAAATTGTATTTGTACCATAGCTGTGTTAGTGTGAAAATGCAAAATGCCAACATTTACTGTACAGTGATATTTTTATATTTGTCGGCAAGTCAAATGTTGCAGTTTGTCATCGCTGAGGTTGAAATGCCTTCAATGGCATGCCCACCAGATATATTATTTCAATATAAAAAGCTCTTTGTAAGTTTTAAAGCCGTAGAAACTGCCAAACCCAGAGATAATGAGACCGCTATTGATTTTAAGAAGAAAATATTCCCCCCTTCCTCACTTCTACCCTCCCCCTCACTTTTACCCTCCCCCTCACTTTTACCCTCCCCCTCACTTCTACCCTCCCCCCTCACTTCTACCCTCCCCCCTCACTTCTACCCTCCCACCTCACTTCTACCCTCCCCCCTCACTTCTACCCTCCCCCCTCACTTCTACCCTCCCCCCTCACTTCTACCCTCCCCCCTCACTTCTACCCTCCCCCCTCACTTCTACCCTCCCCCCTCACTTCTACCCTCCCCCCTCACTTCTACCCTCCCCCCTCACTTCTACCCTCCCCCCTCACTTCTACCCTCCCCCCTCACTTCTACCCTCCCCCCTCACTTCTACCCTCCCCCCTCACTTCTACCCTCCCCCTCACTTCTACCCTCCCCCTCACTTCTACCCTCCCCCCTCACTTCTACCCTCCCCCCTCACTTCTACCCTCCCCCCTCACTTCTAGCCTCCCCCTCACTTCTAGCCTCCCCCTCACTTCTAGCCTCCCCCTCACTTCTAGCCTCCCCCCTCACTTCTAGCCTCCCCCCTCACTTCTAGCCTCCCCCCTCACTTCTAGCCTCCCCCCTCACTTCTAGCCTCCCCCCTCACTTCTAGCCTCCCCCTCACTTCTAGCCTCCCCCCTCACTTCTAGCCTCCCCCCTCACTTCTAGCCTCCCCCCTCACTTCTAGCCTCCCCCCTCACTTCTAGCCTCCCCCCTCACTTCTAGCCTCCCCCCTCACTTCTAGCCTCCCCCCTCACTTCTAGCCTCCCCCCTCACTTCTAGCCTCCCCCCTCACTTCTAGCCTCCCCACTCACTTCTAGCCTCCCCACTCACTTCTAGCCTCCCCCCTCACTTCTAGCCTCCCCCCTCACTTCTAGCCTCCCCCCTCACTTCCACCCTCTACCTTCACTTCCTCTTCCCTCCTCACCTGTTGTCTCCCCCTTGCCTCCCCTTCCCTGCCACCTGTCCCTGTCGTCTTCCCTCCCTCACCTTGCCTTCCCTTGCTTGCCTCCCCCTCTTTCCCACCAGTCTCCTCCCCCCTTGCCTCCCCTTGCCTCTCCCACCGTCTCCTCCTTTCCCACCTGTTGCCTCTATGCTTGCCTCCTCTTCCTTTCAACCCATCACCTCCAATTCCCTCCCACCTTTCACTTACACCCTCACCTTCTCTTCCCCTTGAGTGAGGATTGAGGACGGGGAGATTAGAGGTGAGAAATGAGGGTGGAGGGGGAGAGAAAAATAGACCTCTGTACTATTCCCCACTCATGGCGAGGGCTTGCTGACTAAAAGTTATATAGATAACCCCCTCCATAACCAAATGCACGATGAACAATCTACAGCAGTGCATGAAGGAGTGGTCATCATAAGATTGCCTGCATGTTAAATTTATATGCTTGGCCCTGGGAGCCCAGCCAGTGAACGACATTAATGTAACATTTTGTTTGGCAATTTTGGGGGGCATTCTACGATTAAGGAATACTCTTTTTTTTCCTATTAGTTCACCACTGTTCCCTTTTCTGACCTCATGCTAAGCTTATATCTATCAGAACAATTTGTGACCCGTTCCTTACTATTTTTCCTTCTCCACAGTTGGCTGTGGCTCTAGCGCCTTCTTTCTTCACTGGCTATATTTTTATTTATCCTTCTCCACTGAAATACTTTAGGAATACCGTATGTTCTGTGTATTCTGTTTGATCACTGTCCATTGTTTAAACAGCACTTTTGTAAAGTGGAAGTGTTATACTTCAGAGCTGATGCAATTAATATTACAGTTGGAAGAACTTCTACAAGTTAATGTTAGTAAGTGCTTACATAGATGAAAGCACTGTTCATATCTACTTTTAATCATTTTTGAACAGTATAGAACCCTTAATATAAAAAACTCAAGTTGAGAAACTAGGTTTAACCTGATGCTAACCCTTTTTCAAATTCCTTTTGTGGAAAGTTCCATTAAAGCTGGTATGATTTGACAGATTTCTGCGATTAGCTACAGTGTCCTGCTGTTTGGCCTCTCTCGTACTTTGTAAAATGTAATGACTGCTCTCTGAGAAAGTTCATTCTACGCAGAGAGGCCTTGACTTCAGCAGCAGCACGGATGACTTGTGGCAGCTCAATATCTTAAAGCTTACTGTACATATGAAAACCCTTTAACAGCACAACTTCTAATCATAAGATCATTCCGCTAGAGGAACTACCAGTAGAATAAAGAATTGTATTTTTAGTTGAATGTCTACATCCATTTTCATTTTACAGTCTAATTTGGGACCACTGTAGTTTGGGAAAACTGCATATGCTTGTGAAGTATTTAACAAGCTAACAACATTAGCTGCCATGCAAGCTACAAGCATAGTAGCATTTTAGAGAAAATATTATTGTTAGCTGACTGCTTTTGTCATGGGCACTTTTATCTTAACTTTTAGTTTGTCTATAGGTATGAGAAGTGGCAGTCTTTTAACATAATTAAACAGAAATCTTATTGGAATGCATAGTTGCGCCCAGGTTTTTAATTGTAATCATCAAGGTTTTTAATTGTCTTAGGAAAAAACACAAAATGTCTGCTACCATTAAAGACTTATTTTAAACTTTATAAAAACATGTTGCACATTATCAAGTTACGTTGTTCAAAACAGCATACTCCATAGAGACTAGTCGGTTGCCCGTCATAAATTACGGTATAATATTTGAGGTGCGCTCTCTCTCTCTGCGCTCTCTCTCTCTGCGCTCTCTCTCTCTGCGCTCTCTCTCTCTGCGCTCTCTCTCTCTGCGCTCTCTCTTTCTGCGCTCTCTCTCTCTGCGCTCTCTCTCTCTCTCTGCGCTCTCTCTCTCTCTGCGCTCTCTCTCTCTCTGCGCTCTCTCTCTCTGCGCCCTCTCTCTCTCTCCCCCTCCCTCTCTCTCTGCGCTCTCTCTCTCTGCGCCCTCTCTCTCTCTCCCCCTCCCTCCTTTTCTCTCCCCCCTTCTCTCTCCCCCTTCGCTCACCCTCCCTCCTTCCTTCTCTCTCCCTCCCTTCCTTCTCTCTCCCTTCTCTCTCCCTCACCCTTCTCTCTCCCTCCCCCTTCTCTCTTCCTCCTTCCTTCATTCTCTCTCTCTCTCTCTCTCTCTCTCTCCCTCCCTTCCTCCTGCACTCTCTCTCTCTCTCTGCTCTCTCTCGCTCTCTCTCTGCGCACGCTCTCTCTCTCTGCGCCCTCTCTCTCTGCGCCCTCTCTCTCTCTCTCCCTTCTCTCTCCCTCCCTTCCTTCTCTCTCCCCCCTTCGCTCACCCTCCCTCCTTCCTTCTCTCTCCCTCCCTTCCTTCTCTCTCCCTCCCTTCCTTCTCTCTCCCTCCCTTCCTTCTCCCTCCCTCCCCCTTCTCTCTCCCTCCCTTCCTTCTCCCTCCCTCCCCCTTCTCTCTTCCTCCTTCCTTCATTCTCTCTCCCTCCCTCCTTCCTTCCTTCCTTCCTTCATTCATTCTTTGTCCCTCCCTCCTTCCTTCCTTCTCTCCGTCCCTCCCTCCTTCTTCCTTCTTACATAGTTACATAGTAATGGAGGTTGAAAAAAGACTTTTAGCCCATCAAGTTAAACCTTTTAAGATCTCCTCTGAACTGCAATATGCAGATTAATTGTTAATTGTTCCAGAGGAAGGCAAATAAAAAAAAAAGTGAAACCTTTCCAATTGTCTCAAAAGGGAAAATAAATTAATTCCTTCCTGACCCCAGATACTGGCAATCGGATTCCTCCCTGGATCGGTACTCCCTCTTTAATTAACCAGGATAACCCTGAATGCCCTTTTTATTTAAAAATATATCCAATCCCTTTTTAAAGTTATTATTATTATTGTTTATTTATAACGCATCAACATATTCCGTAGCGCTGTATATAGTTCCAGGCAAAGGTAAATAACTATCAAAACATAACAAAGCAAGGAGGGCCCTGTCTTTGAGCCTCGAATACAGTGTCCATGGTGCTTTTTCCAAAGCACCCTGCAGGATTGAAAGTTGCAGACTTACAACCTATAGGTATTATGTGTGGTAAAGGAGGGAGAGAGAAGTGATGAGCATGTTAGGGTGGAAGGTAATATGCTTCTTTAAAGAGATGCGTTTTTAGTGAGGTTTTTAATGTTTTGAGGCAGGAAGACAATCTGGTGGAGTGAGGCAAGGAGTTCCAGATAATAGGGGCAGCACAAGAAAAGTCCTGAAGGCGAGAATAAGAGGAGGTGACAAGAGTTGTAGAATGAAAAAGATCATTAGCAGAACAAAGAGGGCGTGTTGGGGGAATATTTGGAGATGAGAGCAGAGATGTAAGGGGGTGCTCAATTGTTGAGGGCTTTGTAAGTTAGGGTCATGATTTTAAATTTTGTTCTGGAGGCTTTGGGAAGCCAGTGGAGTGATTGACCTGCTGTCACCACCTTGGTAGAGAATTCCACAGATTAACTACACTTACTGTGAAGAACCCTTTTCTTTCTTTAAGGTGGAATCTTTTTACTTCTAATGTCAAAGGATGTCCTCTTGTCAGTTGAAAACCTCTTGGCACAAAAAAACTCATTTGACAAATCGTTATACTGACCCTGGATGTATTTATGTAAGGTAATCATCCTTTTTTCTAGAGAACATAAGTTTAATTTGGTTAGTATTTCTTCATAACTTAGGCCCTCCATTCCCCTCATTAGTTTTGTTGCCCTTCTATGTACTTTTTCCAGCTCTAAAATGCCCTTTTTTTTAAAGTGGTGCACAATATTGTACTCCATATTCCAAATGAGGGCGTACTAGCGATTTGTATAGTGGCATAATTATGTTTGCTTCCCTTGCTTCTATACCCTTCTTAATACATGCTAATATTTCATTTACCTTCACTGCTTGGCTTTGAGAACTGTTACCTAGGTGGTTGTCTACAAGCACTCCCAAATCCCTTTGAATATCTGATACCCCTAGATTTGTTCCATTAAGTTTATAAATTACATGGCTATTTTTCCTTCCCCGATGCATAACTTTAAATGTTTTCCTTTAAATCTCATCTGCCATTCAATTGCCCATTTCTTTAATTTATGCAAATCCTTTTGGAGGGAAAGTACATATTTTTCTGATTTAATTGCCATACACATCTTAGTGACATAGTAGGACTGGAAAGTAATGTCTCCATTTTTGCTACTTTGTTAATAAATATGTTAAAAAGGAGCGGACCTAACACTGAACCCTGAGGAATGAAACTTAGCACATTAGTCCGATCGGAGTGTGTTCCATTTACCACAACCCTTTGCTTCCTGTCTTTTAGCCAGCTCTCGATCCATGAGCAGATATTTACTGCAAATCCTGTATCCCTTAGTTTGCACAATAGTCTTCAATTTGGCACTGTATCAAAAGCCTTTGCAAAATCCAAAAAGACTACATCCACTGAGTTGCCTTGATCCAGGTTCCTACAAACCTCCTCATACAAATTAATTACCTTATATACTTGAGTATAAGCCGACCCGAGTATCAGCCAAGGCATCTATTTTACCACAAAATACCGTGAAAACCTAGTGACTCGAGTATAAGCCAAGGGTGGGAAATGTGCTGAACCCTGTGTCCTTCTTGGGCCCTCTGTGCCCCTTTTTTGTGTCCCCCTCTCCCTCCCCTGTGTCTGTTCCCTCTCTCCCTCCCCTGTGTCTGTTCCCCCTCTCCCTCCCCTGTGTCTGTTCCCCCTATCCCTCCCCTGTGTCTGTTCCCCCTATCCCTCCCCTGTGTCTGTTCCCCCTATCCCACCCCTGTGACTGTTCCCCCTATCCCACCCCTGTGTCTTTCCCACCTCCCTCCCTCCCTCCCCTGTGTCTCTTCCCACCTCCCTCCCTCCCCTGTGTCTCTTCCCACCTCCCTCCTTCCCCTGTGTCTCTCCCCACCTCCCTCCCTCCCCTGTGTCTCTTCCCCCACCTCTCCCTCCCCTGTGTCTCTTCCCCCTCCCTCCCCTGTGTCTCTTCCCCTCCCTCCCTCCCCTGTGTCTCTTCCCCTCCCTCCCTCCCTCCCCTGTGTCTCTTCCCCTCCCTCCCTCCCTCCCCTGTGTCTCTTCCCCTCCCTCCCTCCCTCCCCTGTGTCTCTTCCCCCTCCCTCCCCTGTGTCTCTTCCCCCTCCCTCCCCTGTGTCTCTTCCCCCTCCCTCCCCTGTGTCTCTTCCCCCTCCCTCCCTCCCTCCCCTGTGTCTCTTCCCCCTCCCTCCCTCCCCTGTGTCTCTTCCCCCTCCCTCCCTCCCTCCCCTGTGTCTCTTCCCCCTCCCTCCCTCCCTCCCCTGTGTCTCTTCCCCCTCCCTCCCTCCCCTGTGTCTCTTCCCCCTCCCTCCCTCCCTCCCTCCCCTGTGTCTCTTCCCCCTCCCTCCCTCCCTCCCCTGTGTCTCTTCCCCCTCCCTCCCTCCCCTGTGTCTCTTCCCCCTCCCTCCCCTGTGTCTCTTCCCCCTCCCTCCCTCCCCTGTGTCTCTTCCTCCTCCCTCCCTCCCCCCTCCCTCCCCTGTGTCTCTTCCTCCTCCCTCCCTCCCCCCTCCCTCCCCTGTGTCTCTTCCCCCTCCCTCCCTCCCCTGTGTCTCTTCCCCCTCCCTCCCTCCCCTGTGTCTCTTCCCCCTCCCTCCCTCCCCTGTGTCTCTTCCTCCTCCCTCCCTCCCCTGTGTCTCTTCCTCCTCCCTCCCTCCCCTGTGTCTCTTCCCCCTCCCTCCCTCCCTCCCCTGTTTCTCTTCCCCCTCCCTCCCTCCCTCCCCTGTTTCTCTTCCCCCTCCCTCCCTCCCCTGTTTCTCTTCTCCTCCCTCCCTCCCTCCCCTGTTTCTCTTCCCCCTCCCTCCCTCCCTCCCCTGTTTCTCTTCCCCCTCCCTCCCTCCCTCCCCTGTTTCTCTTCCCCCTCCCTCCCTCCCCTGTTTCTCTTCCCCCTCCCTCCCTCCCTCCCCTGTGTCTCTTCCCCCTCCCTCCCTCCCCTATGTCTCTTTCCCCTCCCTCCCTCCCTCCCCTATGTCTCTTCCCCCTCCCTCCCTCCCTCCCTCCCCTGTGTCTCTTCCCCCTCCCTCCCTCCCTCCCCTGTGTCTCTTCCCTCTCCCTCCCTCCCTCCCCTGTGTCTCTTTCCCACCTCTCCCTCGTGTCTTTCCCTCCCCCTCCCTTATCATCCTCCTCATCCTTTTCATCCTCCCTCCTCAACCCCGCTCCTCAACCCCGCTCCTCAACCCCGCTCCTCAACCCCGCTCCTCAACCTCCCTCCTCAACCTCCCTCCTCAACCTCCCCCCTCAACCTCCCCCCTCAACCTCCCTCCTCAACCTCCCTCCTCAACCCCCCTCCTCAACCCCCCTCCGCAACCCCCCTCCTCATCCTCAACCCCCCTCCTTATCAATTTACCCCTCTCTAATTACCTCCCCCTCTCCCTTTCCCCTCTCCCTTTCCCCTCTCTTACCTTCCATCAGCATCTGCTCCTCCGCTCCTCTTCACGTCTTCGAGCTGTGTTGGGACCTGGCATATGCTAATGACGTGACATCACATGCGCGTCGCGTCATTAGCAGTGGCCGGCACTCGACACAGCAGGAAGACGAGTGGACGGCGGGGGAGCAGTGTCTGATGGAAGGTAAGGGAGGGGAAAGGGAGAGGGGTAAAGTGAGGAGGGGGGCTGAGGATGAGGAGGGGGTTGAGGGTGGGGTGATGAGGAGGGGGGGTGGGGTGATGAGGAGGGGGGGTGGGGTGATGAGGAGGGGGGTTGTGGATGAGGAGGGAGGATGATGGGGGAGGGAAAGAGACACGAGGGAGAGGGGGGTAAAGACACGAGAGGAGAGGGGGGTAAAGACACGAGGGTGGAGAGACACAGTGGGGAAAGAGACACAGGGTGACACGAGTAAGCCGAGGGAGCCTTTTTCAGCTTTAAAAAAAAGGCTGAAAAACTTGGCTTATACCCGAGTATATACGGTAGATATGTTTGACATGACCTATCCCTCATAAAGCCATATTGGCTCCTACTTATAATCCTGTTTGTATAGACATATTCTTTTATATTATCCCTTATTATCCCTTCTAAAATATTTCCCACTACAGAAGTGAGGCTTACAGGTCTATAATTCCCTCCATCCCTCCTTCCTTCTCTCCATCCATCCCTCCTTCCTTCTCTCCATCCATCCCTCCTTCCTTCTCTCCATCCCTCCCTCCTTCCTTCTCTCCCTCCCTCCTTCCTTCCCTCCCTCCTTCCTTCCCTCCCTCCTTCCTTCCCTCCCTCCTTCCTTCTCTCCCTCCCTCCTTCCTTCTCTCCATCCCTCCTTCCTTCTCTCCATCCCTCCTTCATTCTCTCCATCCCTCCTTCCTTCTCTCCACTGCTCTTTCCTTCACTCCATGCCTACTTCCTTCTCTCCTTCCCTCCTTCCTTCTCTCCATCCCTCCTTCCTTCTCTCCATCCCTCCTTCCTTCTCTCCATCCCTCCTTCCTTCTCTCCATCCCTCCTTGTTCACTCTTTCCCACTTTCTTCTCTCTTCCCCTCCCTTCTCCTTCTCTCTTCCCCTCCCTTCTCCTTCTCTCTTCCCCCTCCCTTCTTCTTCTCTTTTCCCCCTTCCTTCTTCTACTCGTTTCCCCCTCCCTTCTTCTTCTCTCTTCCCCCTCTCTTCTTCTTCTCTCTTCCCCATTCTTCTTCTCTCTCCAGAATTTTCATTTATTGTGATTAAATGTAATATTTTGCAAGCAAACTTATTCTGAACCTAGACAATTTTGCCACCATCTTTTGGCTGTTGCTATTCCCATCTTTACAAAATGTCGCAGAGTTTGGGGCCTTACACATAAAGTGGTGGGCTTAGTGCCAGTGGACAACCTTGAGAACCCCTAGAGGTGAGCATTGTGATTTTTTTTTAAACTGTTTATTATACTGTACAAAACTAAAAATAAACATTTTTGTTCCTTCATACCAAAAGTTGTGTACAATCTATTGTTTATAAAATAGATATAGCCAAAAGGAGGGGTGAAAGGGGAGAATGGAGAGGAAGGGAAGTAAAAGGGAAGCACATTAAGAAATCACATAATACTCAAATGTTACAGACACAGCTTGTGTTAGTCAAGGTTCCGTTAATAAAGCATTGTGAGTTTTAATTAAAATATTTACTGTTTTTGTTTCAAACAATACATTTTTTTTAATTTACTCAGTTTTACAAATACATTATATAAGTAATCTTTAATAATGTTCTATACTGACCCATTAGCATGCAGTTTTTGTCAGTGGTATTTTTAATATTAAATTTAATAAACTGTTTTTATTTAAGACTGGCATGTTTAGTGTTCTGAGATGATCCTCTTTTCTGTTTGTGTGTTTTTGTTTTGCTTTCAGGGATTCAGTTTGTTCTCAGATCTTATACACATTACAGAAATTACTGGATACTAACCCTGAGCTGTACAATTTATGTTACATCCAGTCTTCCATAGTAGATTTTTGCACTTGCCCTGAAATACTCTTTTTTTAAATTTGTCTATTAAAGAGTAGAAACACCAGTGTTTTAGAACTTTGCTTTGTGGCCAAATAAATTGCCTTGGCGGGGCATCTACAATTCGGGCCTCCAATGCTAAAGACAATATTAATCGCTTGTCTGACACAGAATCTTCTTGTAGAACTTTTATAATAGCAACATTCCACAGTCCTGGAGTAAAGCTGTGCCCATTTGTCTTTGTCCCATATCTTCCTAGCTCTCTCCTCCTTCTCCTTTTTCTGTGACCTTAAGCTTCATTCTTCAATCCTCTTCAGATCACTTTAAAGCTGTTATACATTCACTCTCCGTCAATTTACATAAAAACAGGACCCTTGCACTGTATGCAGTGTTTATGTTGCCACCACTTGCAATATGCTACAAATAAGAATATAGGTGCGCAATCAGTGAATGAACTAAGCTTAATAGGTTAGTTATATGGACATGATAACACACTCTGAGAGCAACCTCTTTTAGGGAGAAATATCCTGTAGTATATCAGTCTGGTCTCACTCTGTAGATTGATCCAGCCCCGAAATACCAGGCTATTCTACCCTAAACAGGAAAAACCGCAAACCCTAGCTTACATTGGGCCTTGTCAGTAGGGTGTAGCTGATAACTCCCTAAGGCACAGTGAGCAATGAGTCCACATCTGGAGTCCCTATCACCCTTAGGGAGACAAAGCCCTAAGGGTTAATTACATATGCAGCAAGCAAACATAGAGGCACTCAATCAGAGAACTAACTAACCTCAATAGGTTAGTTTTATGGACATGATAACCCACTCTGAGAGCAACCTCTTTTTTAGCTCACTTTCGCTCACCACTGACAATAGTGGTGTTTTTGCCTGTACAAACATTGCTAGACATCTCACTGATTTTCTTTTTTGAACTTATATTCATATGTGTATATGTAATTGTATATAATGAACTTTGTATATCATTTTGTGTATGTGTGTATATATGTGATCTACACCAAATGATACCACAGGCAAGAAGCATCCTTTCATGTCTGCTCATGACTCTTTCTCTCCTTGTTACTTGCAACATCAAGCATACAGTATATCACAAAAGTGAGTACACCCCTCACATTTTTGTAAATATTTTATTATATCTTTTCATGGGACAAGACTGAAGAAATGACACTCTGCTACAATGTAAAGTAGTAAGTGTACAGCCTGTATAACAGTGTAAATTTGCTTTCCCCTCAAAATAACTCCACACACAGCCATTAATGTCTAAACCATTGGCAACAAAAGTGAGTACACTTGTAAATGTCCAAATTGGGCCCAAAGTGTCAATATTTTGTGTGGCCACCATTATTTTCCAGCACTGCCTTAACCCTCATTGGCATGGTCAGGTGTCCACTGGAGTCCTCTTCCTCTTCTCCATGATGACATCACAGAGCTGGTGGATGTTAGAGACCTTGCACTCCCCCACCTTCCATTTGAGGATGCCCCACAGATGCTCAATAGGGTTTAGGTCTGGTGACATTCTTGGCCAGTCCATCACCTTTTACCTTCAGCTTCTTTAGCAAGGCTGTGGTCGTCTTGGAGGTGTGTTTGGGTTCGTTATCATGTTGGAATACTGTCCTGCGGCCCAGTCTCTGAAGGGAGGGGATCATGCTCTGCTTCAGTATGTCACAGTACATGTTGGCGTTCATGGTTCCCTCAATGAACTGTTGCTCCCCAGTGCAGGCAGCAGTCATGCAGGCCCAGACCATGACACTCCCACCACAATGCTTGACTGTAGGCAAGACACACTCGTCTTTGTATGCCTCACCTGGTTGCCGCCACACACGCTTGACACCATCTGAACCAAATACGTTTATCTTGGTCTCATTGGACCACAGGACATGGCTTCAGTAAACCATGTCCTTAGTCTGCTTGTCTTCAGCAATGTGCAATAAACTTCTTTGGTCGACAATGGCGAGGCCTGTTCTGAGTGGAACCTGTCCTGTGAAACCGCTATATTGTCTTACCCACCGTGCTTCAGCTCAGTTTTGGGGTATTGGCAATCTTCTTATAGCCTAGGCCATCTTTATGTAGAGCAACAATTATTTTTTTCAGGTCCTCAGAGAATTCTTAGCCATGAGGTGCCATGTTGAACTTCCAGTATGAGAGAGTGTGAGAGCGATAACACAAAATTAAACACACCTGCTCCCCATTCACACCTGAGACCTTGTAACACTAACGAGTCACATGAGGAGGGAAAATGGCTAATTGGGCTCAATTTGGACATTTCCACATAGGAGTGTACTCACTTTTGTTGCCAAAGGTTTAGACATTAATGGCTGTTTGTTGAGTTATTTTGAGGGGACAGCAAATTTACACTGTTATACAGGCTGTACACTTACTACTTTACATTGTAGCAGGGTGTCTTAACTTCAGTGTTGTCACATGAAAAGTTATAATAAAATATTTACAAAAATGTGACGGGTGTACTCACTTTTGTGAGATACTGTATATAGAAAGCATTGTAAAGTGTTATTAATTTAGTGGAGTGTGCAGGAGTAGTGTATTATTAGTGCCCCTCTTGGCAATGTATGTCTTAACCATGCCTCTTTCTTTATTGATGCCCTGCCATTTATTAATTGTATCTCATTGTATATTTGGTTATCACTCATTGCTACATTCCCCTGTCCAGAAAGTGTCTCTATCAAGTCCAGCAGCCAAGTCTGGCCCAAACATTTGTCTTGTTATAATATAACTTAAAATATCCATAATTTTAAATGTTTTGCAGCCAAAGTATTTTAACTATAATGTTTCAGGTGTTACAAAATACCTTAGTTAATCCCCTCCTTCATATACTAATACGTCATTAGGAAGGGTGTAATGCATACCTATTCTTCAACGCTCTAATCTAAAAAAAAGCCATTACTTCTTTTTCCTAATTTCTTTTTACTGATATGCTCAAATTAGCTGAAGTTTTTAAAGGTCCTTCACTTAACAAAACCAATCGTTCTTTTTTTTTTTTTTTTTTTCCCAACCATTTATCAGCAGCAGAGGTACCAAGATCCAGGACATATCCATTTGTCTCTAATGGTATTTAATGATTCCACAGATAGGGTTTCCCACTGAGTATTGATGTTTGGTGACATTTTTATGCAGGTCAATGGACCTGGAAAAGGAGAGTAGAAAGCAAACTCTAAATGTAATGTATCAAATGGTTTATTTTACTAACCTTTATTGAGGGAAGTTGCCTCTTAAGTAAATGCACTTTTGGTGACATCATGTAAAGATTCAGCAGCTGTTTAAAGAGTAACTGTATATGTATATTAACATCTTCATTTGCCACCTACTATGACACAATATGGTGCATTTGCACTTTTTCTAAGTTGATGTATAAATTAAAATTTAAGTTGGCTTATTATATTGTCTTGGCTATTGCAATCAATCAGTTGCATCATCAGATTTTTTACTTCCTATGGAACAAATATGAAATTGTGTAATAAATTAATTGAGCCAAAATCCAAATAATTTTCAGTAGACTTAAACATGTGCCACATATTGGTGAAGGACAGTGATGAGGTTTCAATTAAAATGACTGAAATCAACACCAATGCTCTTCATGAAATCTTTCTCAGATATAAAGATGAAGCCCTTACAGTTGAACATGTCAGTGTGCAAGGGTGGTATTCCCATTTAACTAGTGTGGCTCTCTCATTTTACATTTGGAAAATGGAATGCACATATTTTTATCTTATAATCAATAAATGTGAATATAGCAAACACTATAATACATTGTATTGCTATATTTTAGTTATATGGTGGGTGCAATGTTTTCTACATGGTTGTGCTAGATACATTTCCATATTTTTTGTTAATTATTGACAAACTTTGTACGTGCACATGTACAATTATATATTGTGTTTTCATCAAAATCAACCCAATCACACACTCCAATGATGACTGTTTTTTTTTTAAACATCACTTTTAAAATATTTACGCTAAAGTAATATTAATGGGTCAAAAACGGAATTCAAAAGATGACACAAAAAAATATTAGTTTAATAATAGTCCTCCAAAAAAATAAATAAGTTAAACTAGTTTTGTCACAAAACATGGATGAATATCATACTAAACATGATGTACCTTTCTGAAAAATAGTCACCAGGCACATTGTGTTTCATATCTTTTATAAAACACGCTGAAAATGTATTGTGTTTTAGGAAAACATGTTTCTCAAGTATTAACCAATTCACATATGTAAGTGATAAGCATAAAATCATTTATGTAGAAAACACTAATTTAAGCAGACTCTGCTCTTGTCTCGTATTGTCTTATTGTCCTTGTACTTGAGGGGAGACATGTTATCATAGTTTGAGTTCACATACATTTAATTACCGTATGTTATTAAGTACCCCAACATAAGCTTCCTCCTGCGTGACTAATCTCTGGAGGCTCTTTAGATTCCCAAAGTGTCACTGCAGTAAAGTAAAAATTAATAAATTAATTATATATTCAATATATATTTTTTTAACTTTCTAAAAACATTTTATCATTATCAGATTAACTTCTTTAAAAGGGCATAATATAAATATGACATATCAGTGGTCTTTTACATTGTGTCCAAAAATATAAAAAAAGGGTAATTGAAGTGACAAAGCAAGCCAGTGTACGCCTTGAGATTCTCTTTACATTTTGGCATGTCCTAACCTTGGTTAATGAGGTCTACTAGAATTGGAACAACAAGGTTATATTTAGTTTCATTGTCATAAGGTAAAAGTTTCAGTATCTGCCTTTCTTTGATGTGAGTCACTTTCATTAGCTATAATTGGAAGAACATTCCAATTATATTTGGATAGCGGAAGTGTAACATCCACCAGAGAGCAACACTGTTGGCTGCATATTTGCATTTAAGCTACATACATTACCATAAAAGCACCTGGTAACCAGTTTTAATTAAAATGTTATTTAGAGGCACTATATTGTTCTTGTCATTGATCCTTTAGATATTAGAGGATTTGTGCAACTCACACCTTTACTGAAACTCAAATATTTAGGATGATAAATGTGTATTTCATGAAATAGCTTTTAGGCTATGCTTATATTCCTAGTTGATTTTCTCATGTTTTATTTTCTTGCTCTTTTTATAGGAAGGAGTTGCAGGAATTGCAGAATCTGTACAAAGAAAGCAATGAACATGCAGCTCAGCAGGCAGAGCTGATACAGCAGCTTCAGGCTCTCAATATGGACACACAGAAAGTTCTAAGAAATCAGGAAGATGCTCACACCACTGAAACAATATCATACCAGAAGGTATGTATTATTAATTAGAAACCATACCTGATTGTACCTTCCTTCTTGCACCATGTCTAGCATACGTCTTGTTCAATATATACAAGACCAGTGGACATAAGATCAATATGAATGACTTGCACAACACTCAAAAATAATTATATCATCTTTATGGACACCTTGAAATAACGCTATAATAAAAAAAAAAAAATGAATACATTACAATAAAATACATTTTAATACTTATTTAACTTTGAAATTGTATAATAAATAATCTCTGTGTGTGTGTATGTGTGTGTGTATATATATATATATATATATATAACACATATACAGTGGGGGGAATAGGTATTTGATCCCCTGCTGATTTAGAACGTTTGTCCACTGACAAAAAAATGACCACTCTATAATTTTAATGGGAGGTGTATTTTAACAGTGAGAGACAGAATAACAAAAAAAGTACAAGCAAAACGCATGTCAAAAAAGTTATAAATTGATTTGCAGGTCAGTGAGGGAAATAAGTATTTGATCCCCTATCAATCAGCAAGATTTCTGGAGTGCTCCTAATCTCAGCTTTTTACCTGTATAAAAGACATCTGTCCACAAAAGCAATCAATCAATCAGATTCCAAACTCTCCACCATGGCCAAGACCATAGAGCTGTCCAAGGATGTCAGGGACAAGATTGTAGACCTACACAAGGTTGGAATGGGCTACAAGACCATCGCCGAGAAGGTGACAACAGTTGGTACGATTATTCGCAAATGGAAGAAACACAAAATAACTGCCAGTCTCCCTCGGTCTGATGCTCCTTGCAAGATCTCACCTCGTGGAGTTTCAATGATCATGAGAACGGTGAGGAATGAGCCCAGAACTACATGAGAGGACCTTGGTAATGATCTCGCACATCTGGGACCGTAGTCGCCAAGAAAACAATTGGTAACACACTACGCAGTGAAGGACTGAAATCCTGCAGCACCCGCCAGGTCCCCTTGCTCAAGAAAGCACATGTACAGGCCCGTCTGAATCATTCAGATGTTCATTGGCAAACTTCAGAGGAGAACTGGGTGAAAGTGTTGTGGTCAGATGAGACCAAAATCAAGCTCTTTGGCATCAACTCAACTCACTGTGTTTGGAGGAGCAGGAATGCTGCCTATAACTCAAAGAACACCATCCCCACCGTCAAATGTGCTTTGAGGGTGTTTTTCTGCTAAGGGGACAGGACAACTACACCGCATCAAAGCAACGATGGATGGGGGACATGTACTGTCAAATCTTGGGTGAGAACCTCTTTCCCTCAGCCAGGGCATTGAAAATGAGTCGTGGATGGGTATTCCTGCATGACAATAACCCAAAACACACAGCCAAGGCAACAAAGAAGTGGCTCAAGAAGAAGCACATTAAGGTCTGGCAGGGCCTAGCCAGTCTCCAGACCTTGATCCCTTAGAAAATCTGTGCAGGAGCTGAAGGTTCGAGCTGCCAAACATCAGCCTCAAAACCATAATGACTTGGAGAGGATCTGCAAAGAGGAGTTGGACAAAATCCCTCCTGAGATGTGTGCAAACCTGGTGGCCAACTACACAAAACGTCTGACCTCTGTGATTGCCAACAAGGGTTTTGCCACCAAGTACTAAGTTGAAGGGGTCAAATACTTATTTCCCTCACTGACCTGCAAATCAATTTATAACTTTTTTGACATGTGTTTTTCATGTTTTCTTTTTGTATTCTGTCTCTCACTGTTAAAATGCACCCACCATTAAAATTATACACTGATCAATTATTTGTCAGATCAAATACTCCCCCCCCCACACACACACACTGTATATATACATAATACATAATACATGTGTGTGTACGTGTAGAATATTGTGAATCTTCATATCACAGCATTTAAGATGGTATAATAAAAGCCTACTGTTATTGGAAAAAACATGTACAGATATATTGTTATAGATTAACCATAGTTTAGCTTTTAATCATTGAAATGCGTGTGAAAGCTTTAAAAAAAAAAAAATGTCAATTGGTGGGTGAACATGGTACTTGTTAATATGATAGTACACAAGGTGAGCTTTCTTTGCTAGAAGAAGTAATCCTCCTAGTCGCATAAACAGAGTTGATAACCACACCTTTTATTTAAAGACATAGAACAAATAAGACTCTGGAGCAGGGGTAGTCAATTTCTTTTCATGAAATCCATGAAGGTTAAAAAAAAAAAATGAAATAAAGGTCTGGAATATATATGTTATATGTAGACTACCCCTGCTCTATAGTCTTCTAGAAGTAGTAGCTGTTCATATTTATCATTTTTTTGTTAAAATGTTATTGTGGTAAAGTATTTTGAGAAAGTTGCTTTCAATATCCTATGCTACAAGTTATTCAGGTTGTTGAATAATACCGACTTGAAGCCTCGAAGTCCATTATAAATGATATAGTAACATCAATTAATATAGCGTGTGTGTGTGTGTATGTATATATATATATATATATATATATATATATATATATATATATATATATATATATATATATATATATGTGTGTGTGTGTGTTTTAGCTTCATAATATTTGGTTTTGTTAGTTTTTTTTTGAAAATGTTGTATTTTTTGTTAAAGTGATATTTTTTTAAGGAAATAATTATATGTAATGGGTACTCTTTTATTGACAGCTTTACAATGACTTGAATGCATATTATGAAACTGTGAAGTCCACTGAGACACAGCTCCGGCAAAATAATATTGCTCTCACAGAACAGCTTCATCAAAAGGAAGAACAGATTAGCCAGCTGCAAGTAAAACTACAAGAGACCCTCAGTGCATTACCCAAGCCACCTCAAGAACCTCAGGTACAGCATTAGGAACTGTAATGTATATATATTTTATGAGCGGTTTGCCAAGCCAGTATTATTATTAGATATATTTTCAGTTTATCCTTTAGTGGATATTGACATTTTGATTTAACCTTTTGACTGCAGAGTTGCATAGAGCACACATTCAGGTTATAGATTGCGGTATGAAATGGCTATGAAAAGCTATTAGCCATTTTACTCCTTAGTAAGCAGAGCAGTTTCCAGTTCTTTGTGTTTTTAATGAAGCCTCATCAATGTAGTTAAAAAATAAAATATAAGAACATTTATTAATAATTTTACTCCTACAATGAATCACTAAAATTGCAAGAGAGAAATAGAGACTGCCAGGAAAGGGAGAGAAGCAGCAATGAGTAAGGAAGTGATAGAGAGACAAACAGAGAACGTAGAGGAGAGGAAAGTCATTGTTCCAGGAAATTGTACTGAAAGATAGGAATGTCTCAGAGCAGAAAGGATATAAAATTGATACAGTGTATTCACCAGTTACTTCTCTACTTACTCTCAGATAATTCAAAGCAAATCAGGGAGCATTTTCTAGACAAATGGTCCACAATACATTATGTTGTTAAGAAATACATTAAAGGACCACTGTAGTTTTGGAAGACCTTTATATGTTTGGGAAATATGTAACAAGCTAACATTAAGCTGCTATGTAAGACACGAGTGTGACGATCCAGAGTTGAGGGGCCATGTGTACCTCAGTTTTCTCCCACTAAGTTGTGCTTCTGTGTTCAATCTTGCAGCTCTCAGTAAACACCTCTTAGGAGAACTCTGGAAATCACAGGTTGCAAGTTCAGCCCTACAATTGTTGACTTATTAAAAAATAATAAACTCGCTTACATCCCTATGATTGGATTGAAAATCATATCAGAAATAATATCAGACATCCCATTCATTAGAATGCTAGAGTGAGACTCACTGAAACTTTAATGTCTTCCCAAACAGCATTTCAAAAAGCACAAGAAACAAAGAAAAAAAACTCATTAACATTAATTGGGGAGTGAACAAGTTTGAATTCCCTGCTTGGATGCACAAACACCAATGAGCTGGATAGCTGTACTGCTTGAATTGACATAGCCCAATCAGAATAGTCCTGTGTCTGTTGGGACAGGGATGATGTCACAGAAGAGTTAGCCCTATCCTATGGGCGGGTCTGTTATCTGGGCTAAAAACAAGCAGCTATAGAACAAAGGAAATTAATTGGATCTAGTTCGGTCCAGCTTCATGCTATGGGTGCCATTTTGTGTGCTACTGGTGACCCAATTGTACAATAGCAATAAAACACACAATATGCTTTAAACATTACACATAAAAGCAGCATGTCATAATTCCCAAAAATCAGTCATGACAATGAGCATAAACATACTTTTGAAAGAAGGTCTTATATTTCGTTTACACAGATTCTGTTATAGGGGATTCCATCTTGGACTTCAGATATGCCTGTAGCTTAAGGGGATGATTATCATACATCAATAGTTGAAGGGCTAATGTCTGAAAATATACAATTGATAACAGTTACTAAGATTAAATTACAAGTCGTTAATGCTACACTGTGCACCACGTTATGTGTATTCATTTTGAATACTATTTGAAAATTGCATACTTTAGTCACCTGTTAAATCTGGATTTAAGGTTCTGGATATATCTATGATTTTCAGCATACTGAGATTTAGAGGATATTTCTTTTTTTGATTTCCTGGCATTGCCTATGACCTAGTTTTGGAAGCCTTTTGCAGTGGCCATGCCAGAAGACACACATGATTTGGGATTAGAGAGCAAAGACTGAGACTTACTTTACACTGTACAAATACAGCTGCACTCTAAAGTTGCTTCTGCAAATCACAGAACCCAAGAGCACTACAAAGAATGTCAACCAGGATTAGCATGCTGCCTCTTGGTACTTCATGCTATGCTCTCATTAATGTACTACAAGATGTTATTACCAGAATTAGCAATTTATTGTTGTAGTCAAATCATATGTCTGTCAGAAGAATTTACTGGTATGATTTTAGCATTTTACTGATTGATGCCCTGGAGCCCTCAGATCAAGGCACACAGTTTGCCGGACTGGGAACAGAAGGTAGAGCGTAGACATGAAATTATTGTATGAATTAGAAATGGCATGAATTAATAAAGCTTGTCTTTTCTGTTAGTGACTACAGGAGGAATTCACACGTATCCCTTCCTGACTTGGGATAAAAAGCAAGCACTGGGCACTGTGAACTGATTAAAAAGACACAGTCAAATTAATTTAATGCAAGATTTTGAACCTAACATGGTGATGCATGTGTGTTTTTTTTAAATCGATATCTTACTACTTATGGCTTTTTTTTAAAAAAAAGCATCACTAAGCAGACCTAGTTTTTTGGGTCAATAACAACTGAATTTGTAATGTCCAGAAACATTTAAATTATACAATTTGTTCAGCCGGCTATTTATATTACTTCTGCAAATAAATAATGGTCTATGGATCTAAAGATAGTGCAGTATAGGATAATTAAAAACACTATAAAAAAGACTGTGCCAATCTGGTCACCGTCATAAGGTTCTACCAAGCCATACCATATCCATAAAAATCAGATTAAAGTACCTCCTATAAATTAGGTTGTTCTAGTCCAGTTTTATATTATAAAAGGTAGCTCCACCAGTATATAGAATATAAAACATAAAATTATTGTATAAAAACTTTACATATAGTGAAAAAGCCATGATAGCAGCACTGCTCAAATCATCAGTGGACAACCACCCTATTTGTTTTATGAAATTTCAGTTCCTAAATGTGTAATATTTTCTTTACTACAAGCTTTTGAATGAAATTCCTCAGAAGAGAGTCTATTTGTCTAAATCGGAGATAAACTAGAATCGGGTTATGCTTTACCTTCACCTTCTTTACATAAGATGTTTCTCTCAAAGTGGTGTCTAGTGCACTCATAGATAAACACAGCAGATATGCACAACGTTAAATGTCCATCCTTTTAAATAGTAAATATCACTATAAATACATTTTCAGTTTTTTGTGATCGCAAAGTTGATCTGTTGTGACAAAACTAATATTGAAAATATCTGTTTTTCCCTTCACCTTTATTCTGGAGCACATGGCACCTTGCTTAGTATTATGGTAGAGTATACTAGCACTTCCCTGCAGTTGCATTATCGCTACACAGTGCAGAACAATCATAGGAAAATACACCAAAACTTATGTAATAATTAATGAATGAATATACAATATGGAAGGAGCCTCAGCCTAAAAAGATGATGGTAAAACCAGCATTTATCTCATAAATGTTTATATCAAGCTTGCTTCTTATTGCATCGGAAAGCAGATCTTCTAGACACAAACATGGCCCAACCAAGTCGCCAGTTCATGTAAATAAAAACCTCTTCCTACTGCATTCTATAAACTGGATTTCATCTACAAACTGCTTATCTTTGCTTACAATGCAAATTATTATGCATTTGCTGCCCTTTGCAGCAATAAGGCAGCTGCAGGGAAGTGTCTAGCAGTGGTTCCCAAACTCCTTGTTATGACCCACCAGACAGGACATGATTTCGGTTAAACAGTGTGTGAATGCACAGGTGAAGCAATTTGAAGCTCCACAGCCTGTTGAATACCATTTGCCTCACCTTTGTTCACCCAGTGTTTGACTTAAATCATGGCCTCTCTAGTAGGTTTTGAAGAGGTGTTTGGGAACCACTCATCTAGTGTACTTCATTCCAAAGTTGAGAGTTTTGTAAAAAAAAAAAAAAAAAAAAATATAGGAGAAGCTCATTAATGGGAAAATAAAGGGAAAACCAGCTATTTTCATTATAGGTTTTCTACAACAAATATTTAGACTGATCTTTACTACTTACAAGCCAGGAAAGCAGGACTATTTGTGTGGACCTTTAACAGATACCACCTTATGGTAATTGAATTTCGTATATGAGCTTGTCATAAAACCCCCAAAAACTTCTGTAAAATAGAATTTTCTAAGATTATTATTTAATACTCTTCAGTTCCTAGAAATGTGTATTTGTTTTATTTTCTTACTTTCAGGAAATGTTTTGTGAAAGTAATATGTTGAGCTGATGCCTTTTAAAGAGCTTCATACAGTGCAAAGATCCACACTTCCAAATAGTATTAGGAGATGCATTTGATATGAGTACATCATATAAAGCATTTGAAGTGCCAATAAAATAGTTTTATAGCATGTTAGATGAACTAACGGAGAGAAAGTTGATAGTACATTGTTCACTTTGCAATAAAATCATTTGGCAATACTACTATTGTTTCATGCTAATGCACCAGTCTGTGAAGTAATTGTTGTAACTGGTCAGTGTTAGTGTTCATGATGGTATTCTACATTATTATTATTATTATTATTATTATCGTTTATTTATAACGCACAAACATATTCCGTAGCGAGTGGATGATAGCAGGCTGGAGACTTCGTCCTCTGTAGCTGGGTCAAAGCAGTTCATAGTGGCTGTGGAATTAGGGAAGGGAGTAGACTGGGTGTTGTTGGTAAGTTGAGAGGGTGGAGTGTGACAGCCACTATGAGATGAGAGTTCATTGCAATGTTTTGAATTTGCCAACCATTTTATTCATAAAAGTCTTCAGCTGTAAGAGAGGAAGGGATGGGTGGAGGTGGTGGGCGGAGGAGAGTATTGAAACGTGGCAAACAGATGCTTGGGGTTAGAGGACATAGTTGATATTAGTGATGTGAAGTAGTGTTGTTTGGCAAAGTTAAGGGCAGAGGAATAGGAGCGTAGCATAAATTTGTAGTGGAGGAAATCTGTTGAAGTGCGTAATTTCCTCCATAGTCGTTCAGCAGTGCGGGAGCACCTCTGGATGTATTGTGTTTGTGTAGTGTGCTATAGTTGTGGATAAGAGCGAGGGCGTCTGCGTGTGGTTATGGGGGCCGGAGTGTCAAGGGTGGAAGAGAGAGTAGAGTTGTAGAGTGAGGTGGCAGTGTCAGGGCAGTTGAGGTTGGTGATGGGGCTGAGAAGGGGTTGGATAATAGTGGAGTGCTTTGCAGGGTCAAGTGCTAGCAGGTTTCTGTTCGTGATGGTGGCAGGGGTTGAAGAAGGGTGGTGAGGTTGAAGGAAAGGAAGTGATGGTCCGATAGAGGTAGTGGATAGATTACTGGGTAGGAGGTTGTACTGAGATGGGTGAAGATAAGGTCAAGAGAATGTCCAGCATAATGAGTTGAAGAAAATGTTAGGTGGGAGAGGCCGAGGGAAGAGGTGAGTGCAAGGAGTTTGGCTGCTGCTGGGGAGGTAGGAGTGTCAACGGCAATGTTAAAATCTCCAAGTACCAGTGAAGGAACATTGGAGGAGAGAAAGTGAGGGAGGCAGGAAAAAAGGTGATCAAGAAATTGAGAGGGTGTGCCTGGGGGTCAATAGATCACAGCGACACGTAGAGAGATAGGTGAGAAGAGGCGGATTGTATGAACTTCAAAGGATGAGAATTGGAGGGATGGGACAGGGGGTATGAGGTGAAATGTACAGAGAGTGGAAAGCAAAATACCCACACCACCACCTTGTTTGTTTCCAGGTCTAGGTGTGTGGCTGAGGTGAAAACCACCGTGAGAGAGTGCTGCAGGGTAGACAGTGTCTGAGGAAGAGAGCCAGGTTTCAGTGAGAGCCAGTAGATTTAGGGAGTTGGTAGTAAATAGGTCACAAGTGAAAGTGAGTTTATTGCAGATGGATCGTGCGTTCCAGAGGGCACAGGAGAAAGGTACAGTAGAAGGTTTGTGACGTGTGATGGATATCAGATTCTGGGTGTTACAGGTGTTTGCTGACCTTGAACCAGAGCGTGGCTGACAGCAAGTGGAGATGAGTGAGGTGCCTGGGTTAGGGAATATGTCTCCTGCAGCCAGGAGAAGGAGGAGTGAAAGTGAGAGAAGATGGGGCTGGGACTTACAGTGCTGTTTCTGCTTGTGAGTGTTAGGGAGGGGATGAGATTGTGACTGGAGGAGGGAAAGGAGCTCATGGGAACAGAGAAGAGGAGAGCAAAGAAGGTGAGATGGTAATATTATTGGGGACGTGATATGGAGATGCTGCAAAGGAAAGTCTGAGAGAGAGGCAGTAGGTTATAAGAAAGAGGAAAGAATGAGAAAGCAATTTGAAAGTCCAAGGGAGAGAAATTGTATGTTTTAATATGGTGGCTGATGCTTGATAGCAGTTGCAATTTGAAAGTCCAGGGAAGAAAAATGTTATGTTCTAAGATGGTGGCTGATGCTGGAATGAGAGAAACAGATGAGGTCAGAACCAGTAAATATAAGCAGAAGAAATTTGTTAAGAACAAGTGAAAACGTGTTCTACATGAACATACACAGTGTTACTCAACCTGATATTGTGCTCCTGCTGGCCATTGCAGCTTGTTTTAATACCTATTTATTGCACCATCAATTAAAGGATAATTTTATTTGGCAAAACATTTGTGAAGTATGTAACAAACCATTTACATTAGCAACTTAAAAGCTTCTTTAAATAAATATTAAACTTATCCGCCTCTGCCTCGTCATTTGGTGTTCCATCTTGGACTTCTAGTTTCCCTGTAGCTTGGTGGTGGTGGTGGGTGTGGAGGATCTTCTACTAAGGCATACTCTTCTATTTACAGTGACATTCTTTTAATATGACAATATAGTAAAATTTAAAGTAAAGTAAAATTTAATACAATAGAACTTTTTTTAAACTGTGTTTAAACATTATTAAGTCACATTTTTCATAAGAACACACAATAAATATTACACTCAAGTCCTTTATCATTACTAATTCATGATCCCAATATTTTTAGAGAATAGTTTAGTAATGAGCTTTTGTAGATGCTGTTACAATGTGGAAATTGCATCCCTATCGCCTACCCAAGAAGTTTGTATGCATCATCATAACTAACCTTTGTAATCACTAATTATTTTATTATTCACCAAGCCATAAAACTTTCATTTGGAAATGTATTCTCTTTTGAATATAACTTTTACTAGTGTGATTAATAAATATTTAATTGTGTTTACTGAACAAATGCAGCTAGTGTCTGGCTGTCTTGTTTCTTAAGTTTGTACATGTACCTGCTGACATCAAAGACTGGTTTAGTGGAGAAGGCATCCATGGAAGCACTGTAATTAACTTGAATTGAATATTTTTATTTGTAATGGAAGATCTGACAGGTGCACGCTTTCTCCTGATATATAATTCTGTTGCAACTGATACAACATTCTTTTAAATTCTTCTCTATAATTCTTAGCAGGAATCACTGCAGTAAAATTGCTGCTGAAATGTTCAAAGAGATGATCAGTGGGGAGTGCTGGTAACCACAACTTAGAAAATATGTTCAAGGCAAGCTTGTATGGGACCTTATAACAAGTACAGCAGACTAAACCTTCAACATTTTCACCTCTGGATCATTATCAAAGACTATGAAAATGTTCTTCTCCTTTGCATTGGATTAAATTGAGAGAAATGAAACCTCTCTCTTAAATAAAGGGGCACCGTAGTCTCGCACTTTATTGTACATATAAAATAATCTGTTTTATACATTATATTATACTAGCGACTTGCCCGTCAAAAAATGACGGTCAATAAAATTTGAAGCCATGGCAATGCTGTTTGGCAAACAATGTTAAGCTTTTTATACTCTAAGGACCTTCGGCACTCATTGCAAGCCTCTCCTCACGTGTCCTTTGGCTCCTCTCTCTATTTTTTTTACCAATTAATTAATTAATTGAATAATTCTAATTAATATATGTAAGAATAAATAGCCTGAAGAGGTAACAATGTATTTGTATTGTCCTTCAGCATATAATGTCCAGTTGCTGGACTGAGTAGATAGTTTTATGAATGTCCCAACTGTGCATTAGAAATAGGCTTTTTTCTAAGTCCCGCCTTCGTCAACTGCTTGCAGCCTAAGGCAATCGCGTGTTTCCTAAGTGTTTGGAGGCTAAGGCCTGCGTGTTTCAATGTGGGATTGGCTTTGCAAGGCTCCTTTCTGGCTAAGTCCTGCGTGTTTCATTGCCTCCAGTGCTCGCCTCGCTTTGCGAGGCTCACAGGCAATGAGCGCCTTTGGCGCTCATCTCCTAAGTGCTTCGAGTTTTAGTGGCTTAACAGCTCAGTGCAGCGAGTTAACGGCTCGCTTTGCTACGCGAGGCTTGCAGGCGATGAGCACCTTTCGCTCTAATCTCCAGAGTGCTCTGAGTTAACGGCTCGCCACTCTACGCAAGGAGCGCCTTTGGCGCTCTTAGCCTAAGTCGTACGCACCACGCAAAGCGTGACAATGTCTCGTAGTTTGATAATTATAATATGTGATACATTTTATCCTTTAGATTGTAAGTAGGAATTTTCCAATCTTGTAGGGTGCTTCGGAAAAAGCACTTTTCACAAGACTCGAAGCTCAAATATGACCTCCATTTTCTGCATTTTTTAATATTGTATAATGTGCATTTCCTTGTTTTTATCCCCTGTACAGCGCTATGGAATATGTTGGCATATTACAAATAAAAGTAAATAATAATAATACAAAAAAGGGGGATGGGGGAGAAAATGCTCACCACCTCCTAGTGCAACTTAAAAATTATATGTAATAGTGAAAATACAAAGAAAATAGATCAAATCACATTTTCAAACCTCATCAAAATGAGGTATGTTTTGTGCCTCACAGAGATATCCCTCCTGTATATGATCACGAGGATCTGTAGTAGAAATAGTGGTGTCCTCGTGGATATATCTATCCAAAATGAGATGCCACCACCGATTACTTGGTATGTCACCAAATAAATCCACTTCAGGCTAATAATGGTAGTCACCAATCATATATTTGCGTATATATGCATATAAAAAGCTCATAAAATTTGTAAAAAAAGGGCATATATAAAAAACAAAATAAAAAGATAAGTTCAATATAATAAGCAATCTTATCAGCAGTAATAATCAAGCTTATCAAACATGTTTCACCACAGCAGTGGCTTCCTCCGTGATATAGTAGTTTAAGAAGTGCTTATGTAAACTCACAGCACTGTGTCCATAAGAGAAAAAAAGGTTGTAAAGGGAGAATGTAAGGCTCACAGCTTCTTTATAGTAAAACTGAAACCAGTTTTTATGAGCTTTTTATATGCATATACAGTACATACATTGTCCCTACAATGCATTCTTGGTTTCAAATAAGAAGGGTGATACAGGTAACCGTTTAGATGGAAAGCTTTAATTAGGGTATCTAAGTTCAATCCGTTAAGATCTACTTACTTATTACAGCTTCAACATAGCACACAGAGAGCTTGTATGGAAATTATTAAATATTTGTTACATTGTTCAGTTTTGTTCTGTATAATGTAACCAAAGCTTTTTGTTTTGACATATTTATATAAAATAATAGAAATTCAAAATCCTTACTCCTATTCCCCATCAAAATTCCCTGTGGAAATATGCATATTTTAGAACATTAAAGAATTATAATAATTTATATCCAGATTATTATATGACATTGGTAGTTTTCCAACAGACAAAGGATCAACAACAAATGAGGTAGGTAATGCAAACCAAACCACTCCAATGGAGGTGAAAATGCTGTTGGCAGACGAATACCCCTAGGCAAATTCCAAGTCGTAAGCAGGTAAAAGGTAATTCGGGTCACAGGCTAGAAGTGGAAGCAGACAGTTTTTAAAGGTTGTAAGGAATGGGTCATGTCAGGCAGCAGAAAGAATGGTTATCAGTGTCACAAGGCAGAGTCTGAAGTGGAATTTGAATAGGAAACCTTTATTCATGAAGAAGATAACTTTGTAAGTCAGCTGTGTAGTGGAAGGATCATTTAGGCCTTAAAAAACATTATTCTGTTTTCCTGGCTACTCTGATAATGTTTTTATGGTAGATGCCTTTGCAAAAAGTGGTGGTGGAGCCGAGGGGTGACTGCAGCACTTGGAATTGAAGCAGACAACACCCCTCAATTGAATGAATGCATCCCAGTACCATATGTTGTTTTGATGGTTTTGTTCAAAAGGGCAAACTCTTATGGCTTAAGGTAGTGTTTCGTTAAGGGCAATACATTTACTGGTTTGTCTTCCCTGTGCTGAATTGGAGAAGTGATGTTCTGTACTTTTCTAGAATTAGTGGGGAAAGTGATACTCTGGGTAGCAGGGGAATGTGTAACTGTCAAAGCACTGCAGATTCCATAGCTGTCTTTTTCTCATTATTTATAGTTTATACTTGCTCTCTGCTTGTATTTTATCCTTCAAATGCAGTAAAATTGTTAATCAAAAAGTGAGATAAGGCTCCTGGATTTCAACCATATATCTATTACTGAACCATTACTACACATGACAGAGTGAGTGTAAACACCTATATAAAATAAAACACTGACCTTTTTTTTTCCTCATTTGTTTTGCCTAAGAGGTATGGGGTACTATCTCAGTAATAAACAACCATTGTATTTGAAAAATATGTCTGATATTTGCTGCATTTCCTGTGTAGGTAAGCATTGTCTGGTATTTTAGACTTGCCCTTTGCCTACAATTGGTATCAATGTGATATGCTTCTGAAAAGGTTTTTTTTTATATTTTTTATTGGAACAAGTGGAATAAATCTGCAGAGACTTCATTACTGGGTATCACCCCATAAGGCACATTATAAAGTTGTTTTCAGATGTGAATCTCTCCATGCTATTCTCCAAGAATACAACTAAGGAAGTATAGGACACTTCACCTTGCTCAACCTGCACAACTACGTCCAATGTGTCCGTTAGTATACGCAGTTTCAAAAAGGAGAGCACTTTTTTTTTAACCGATGAATTCAGTGTCTCTCTGAAGGATTTTTTTGGAAAAGCAGAGCAGTTGAAGAATAATAGTTATGGTCTCCCTAATGCTGTATATTAATATACTACTATGATTTTCAGGAAAGCAAGCAGAATATGTTTTATGAACTTAGAAAGTATAAAGGATAATAATCACATATATAGTTTTCAGCAATACGGGACGTTGCTAACTCTTGCGGGATCGCGGAGCAGGCTTGCCTTTTGCGGGCTCGCATAGCGAGCCCACCGAAACTGCAGCCCTCGTGCTCCTTGCCCTGGTGGAGGTGAGCTCCGTAGGTGCTCATCCCTACAACCTCCTATGACTTTCGGGGGCCGCATTTGCGGAGGTGGAAGCTCTACGGCGCATCCCAAGCAGTTACAATCGCCCACAGAAGCGGAACTGTGAAAAAAAAAACACAAAACACGCAATGACGTCTGGAAGAAAGGTTACACCTCGATTTCAGTCCAATTTACAAAGTTTAAATACTCGAAAATCCCCTAAGCGAGAGAAAAAATGGCAGTCGAAAAAAAACGAAAAACAAGGCTACACAACCGCCAAAGGCGCAAAACACCGCCAAGCACATCCGACTTTTACAAAAACCTGTACGACATACAACATACACCAATAGCAAGGACGCTAAATTATCCACACCCGCGTACCACATACACATTCACCGCCATTTTACAACACTAACTTACAGAATGAGGAAATACACAGCTACACTAACGGCTTCCCCTTGCGCACGCAGCCTATTTACACTACACACTGCACACATTGCTGACACTTACACCTCAGCTCAACAACACTGCAAATCTACATTGTATGCTGCAGGAACATCAAAACCCAAAAAAATCACAGTATCGCAAAAAAACACAAAGACCTTCACCGCGCGCCTCACAAGGAGCGCCAACGGTGTTCATAGGACACAAAGTACACCAGGGGAGAGCCTTGCAATATGCGCCAAAAGGAGATCAGCGCGGACCTTACAATAGGCGCAAAAGCGCCTATGTTAACAAAAAATACACCAACCCAGAGGCTCTCAATGAGCGCCGAAGGATCTCAGACCACCAAAACACATATATATAGTTCTCAGCAATACGGGTTGTTGCTAACGCTTGCTGGCAATTAGCGCCAAAGACACTCCTTGCACTGTACGACTTAGGCAGGGAGCGCCGAAGGCTCTCGCTGTGCTGGTCGAGACGAGCACCATAGGGGCTCATCCCTACGACCCGCGGAACTACACATCAACACAAAACACAATTCAGAATGCGAGACCCGTATCAATTTGAAAAAAATCGCCTTAAAAAATTACGTCCCGTAACACTTGCAACAAGGGGGAAAAAAAATACAACCCGCAGCACATCTAAAAAAAATCTAAAAAATACGAAGTTAACCGCTGGACCGTGCACATACAAAAACAACAATAACACCACCAAAATTAAGAAAAAAAAAAAAAAAAAAAAGTCACTCACAGCATGGGGGGGACAGCCACGACGTCTGGGAGTCAGGTTGCACAACAATCGCCTAAGCAACAAAAAAAAATGGCGGACGAAAAAACAAAAACGAGGCTACACGACCAATAAACACGCAAAAACACGCCAGACAATTATGAGTTCTACATAAGACCGTACAGCCTACTTATCCTACACACTGCACACATTGCTGACACACCTCAGCTCAGCAAGAGTGCAAATTTCCTTTTTATGCTGCAGGAAAGATTATTAGCTCTTTAGGTTATTGCTTGATGCATATATTAATTACAAATAGGTAAGGTATATTAATTTATGATTTTATTAATTCATTAATTATCATAAAAAAATACATATAGAGAAAAAAAAAGGACCAGGCGACAGGATCGCAATAAACGCCAAAGGCGTTCAGTGCGTGGCTCACAATGAGCGCCGAGGGTGCTCAGAGGAGCAAAAGTACACCAGGGGAGAGGCTCGCAATGAGCGCCAAAGGCCCTTTCAATGAGCGCCGAAGGGGCTCAGATGAACCAAAAAACACTGAGAGGCACAAGGCTCGCAATGAGCGCCAAAGGTACTCAGGCGACCAAAAGACTTAATTTGTGTGGCAACCAGCATTACCTGCCTTACAATTTTATGACCGTCATTTTTTGACAGCCAATTCGCTAGTTCATAATAATAGATTGTAACTTTCCGAGTTTTAATCTTGCAAAGTGCTTTAGGAATAGCACTATACACGCTAGATTTTAAGCTCAGACAGGGCCCTCCACTTGTCTGCAATATGTTAATAACCTTTTTTTCTTGTAAATATTAATAATCCTTTTTCTTTATATTTACTTCTAATAATTATTTTGATGCAATAATCACTTTATCTATGAACGGTTACAGATTTTGTGGTAATGTCATTTAGGTATTATATGTCTTTATGTTAATGCAAATTATGCATATGAGCCTCTAATTAACAGAAAGTTGCTTCTACCTACCGTATAGAGATTCTGCTTTGTTTCAGTAATGAAATTCTCAACATTTTAGAGAGGTTTTGTCTGCAATTATTCAAAATGTTATTACCGAAACTGAACACTCAATGACTTAAGGTGGATTAATTAAACTGTAGCTGCTTTGCCATCTGGGTACAACATATTTAGCTGATTTTCTATAAGGAAGATTTTTCATTGAATAAAGTATTTTTGAGATGGTGGCTGCCAGGTTGTGTTCTCTAAAAGATAAATGGCAGCTCCTGCTTCAATTAATGCCATAATAATTTCAATAAAAAAGTAACTGCTGCTGCATTTTTTTTTTTTTTAACTGCGTGCCGTTTGCACAGGATGGGGCTAATATATTATTTGGGAAGAAAATGTTATGCTTTATTGCAGAAGCACAGAAAACTGAGTGTAAGTTCAGTATTCTCATTTCACAAAGCTGCGGAGGGAAACAAAAAGATGACAGGCATAAACATAATCTAATTTTTATGGCTCAAGTGGACTCATTAAATTAGAGTGCTTGGTGTTACTGTTCATTAATGAACTTGTGCCATATGCTTTAACTGCTATGGTCAATAGCTGGTATGAAAAAGCTTTCCTTGAGAAAAAAAAAAGAAAGAAGGGAAAACAGCTGGATAAAAATATCCTTGTTTTGGACTTCTATCAAAGGAGTTGCTTTGAATTCAGTAACTACAACCGAGGCAATATGGCTCACAATTTGCGACCCAAAGGTAGTCATACATTACTGGAATACAGCCTACTGCGCCTCACATTACACAGATGTGAAGGCCTGATTATAGCTGCTTCATAATTAACAGTGATCCGATTTGTTTTTGTGGCATAAATAGTGCATGTGTAGAACATTAGCCATGGCACTCTCATTCAAATTCAACTCAAGGGCTCAGCGGCAGGCGGGTCACGAGCTTCAGGGAGTAGAAGCACAAGCTCGTCCATATGTTCTTGCTGCATCTTACTATGGCTACGAGTGCAAGATAAGTTCCCCAAAGAACCTAATCGTGTTCTGTAATTACAGCGCGGCTTTCTGCTGGCTAGAAATGAGGGAAAAGCTAAAACACTCCCTCATCAGATAATTTGTAAATTACTTTACATGGCGGATGCCTAACTCAGTTGGTTTTCAACTGCTGAAATTATAAATAATTGTAACAGATGTGGCAATATGGCTGGTCTCCAATAAACGAGGCCCTTGGTAATTTGGCCGACCCTTTGACAGGCCAATTTAATAAAATGTGAACAAAATCTTCTTGCTAATAATTTATCATCCTTTTTCCCCACTGAATAAACTTAATTACCCTAGCAGTTAACAAGGTCACACCCAGATGCCAAACTCTGCTACAGTTTTGATAATGCAATCAGGAATTGAGAGGTGATGACAGTGTTGTTGTTTTTTCATTACCTGGCTTCATATAAACACAGGTGGCGTAGCTTTCTTGTCAGTTTTTAATAATTACATGCTATTATGGAATGCATAGTTAGCAGATTGAAAACCACACTTTAGTGAATTTGTTTGAGTATGATTGAGATTCTAATGTATAGAGATCATAATGCAAGAGAAACAGAGTCCCTGGCTCACAGTGTTAATGCGCAGCTTTTACATTTGTACAAGTGACACCAGGGTGCAGCATTTAAGATTATTTTTAGCTTTTAAAGTCAGCATCATTATGAATAGGTGAGATGTTCACATATTCTAGGCATTTTAGTGACCCTTTGCAGCGCAATTTTAATGCTTAAATCCTCCATTGTAATTTAATTGGCTCTGCAAGTGACATCTTTGAAAAGTGGAAATAGGCCTTTTCTTAGGTTAAAGGCTGTGGTCATCCAATGCAAGTGACATGTAGTTTAGTAGAGTGTCTATGAGCCTTATAATAGAGCCAAGTGTGTGTTGCTTAACAGGGTTTAAGAAATACTGAACAAGCTAATTTTGAAGACAAGTAAATGTCTGTGTGCCACAGACCGTGTTATTAGGGCTCTACGGGGAGCTCATTGAGATGCTCGTAATACATCTGCTTCTATCTTTGCACTCTGAGTGGCATAAATAAAGAGTAGTCGTGGTTTGGATGCACTAATATGATGTAAATAACACAAAGTGTAAAAAATTGTCATTGACTGTTCTGTAAAAAATGCTACGTATACTCACTCTAAGTATTATAATGGGTTGTAATAAAACAAAAAAGCATGTGTAAACCATGCACAACAGCGCTTGTTTGTACATCTCAGCTTTGTACGTTAAGAGAAACCAACTGGCACCATAAGACTGATTGAGAGTTGGATATTTTTTTATTATGTAGATTAAATGAAATTAGACCAAGCTATACAGTTTATCTTTAATTCAAGCATCCCTTGCTATGCATTCCAGTGGTTTACTTTTAATACTTATCAGCATTGAAGTAGCTATTAAATGTTCTCGTTTTTTTGCCATTTGGACAAGTGCAACTGAACTTAACTTTCCTCGCTCATGCCGAATGCTACACTATAATGTGACTACCTTTATTCATTACATGTATTTAGTCTTGTGTTCTTAATAAGTAATGAATGACAGCATTTTTGGAGATGTAGCCCTGATTTATTTCAGTACAGCAAAGCAAAACTATCAATTTTAAAATTAGGCAACATTTAGTTATTCATTGATATTCATTTTTCCTATGGTCCTATCTTCTGTATGATTATCATTATTGTTTATTTGTAACTTGCCAACATATTCCATAGGGCTATACATAAGTTGTGATCAAGGCAAAACAATATTAACCCTTTACAAAGGATGGAGGGCCCTGTCTTTGAGCTTAGAATCCGGTGTCCATAGAGCTTTCCCCAAAGCACACAGCAAGGCTGAAAAATCGCAGAATTACAATCTAAAGGTGCAAAGTTAATTACCATTGCTGAATGAAGGCATGCTGGCATCTACAAGGAGGCAGGCTTATTTAAGGCACCCACAGCCACACAGTAGAAACAATGTAATATTTATGTTGCCCCTGTTACAAATGATTTCCCTTTAATATGAGATAATTTTCCATAAAAGTAATCATGAAAGGCTTTGTGGAACATGGTAGGACAGGCTTTTGTTGCTATGCGCCATGGAACAGACTGAATTGAGTGCGCCATGGAACAGACTGAATTGAGGTGGCAGGGTTTTGAGTTATACATTGTGTGTCCAGATTTGCTTGACCATGATGGAATCTCACATGGGCAAATAACTTGCTGTCCATCTACAAAGGCCAAATAGTTAGGTTGGAAGTTGTCTGCTTCATGCAACAAAATGCATTGAGGTGGCATCCATGAAGACATTACATTTTTGCATGATTTGGTTGCTGTCTTAGACATCTAACAGTAGCCAGATTTCTAAACTTCATAGACCAATCTTGAATGTTTTAACCGGGTTATCGCTTGTTATGCTGGAAGTTTTCCGCTGAAGTCATGTTACAGCACGTAGTAGATGTATCCTTCATTTTAATTACATTAAATTATCATGAATTTATGTAGTTTTGAAAAGTATAGGTATTTGTGAAATGAAGAACCAATATATTATATTTTTTTCACTGTTAATATTTCATTAATATGAAAATATTGTTTTTATTCTTTTAATATTACTGCAAATTACAGTAAATCCTCATATAAAACTGCTATAACTTTGAAACTTAGTTTCTTATGATATAAACCTTAGTCATCCAAGTTACTTATTTCTTCCAAAACATTAAATAATTCAGACTTAAGGTATATTGTTTCGTTCACATAATTAGTTTATGCGACTATACATTGGATGTTTAAATATATGCCTTTTGTTCCTGGAATGTGTAATGAAATTAAGTTTTGTCTTAAAGTTTTTTTAATTTTAATATGCATTCACATTACCACTTTCATTTATTATTTGAGCCAAGAGAAAAATGTTACAGAAAAAAACAATACTATAGTAAGTGTTTAGGGACAAATGATCCCTTTTCCAGAAATCCTTTATCTATTAATGGTACATTTAATTTGTTATGTAATTTTCTTTTAATTGCCTTGCAGGACTTGGAACATCCATCCCTCGTAGAGCTGGAACTCATAATAGCTTCACAGAAATCTGAAATAAAATTTCTACAGGACAAACTTAAAACGGCAGATTTTCAGTTAACTCAAGTAAATAATTGTGGAAGTGGTGCACTTGAGAACAGCATCCTGAGGGCTGGGAGAAATCGTGAGGTAAGAAATCTTTATTGTCTGGTGCATTTGTGTCAAATTGAGGTTATTTGAATCAAAACCTTTTTCCCACTAGGATTTTAGGCACTAACTTTTTTAATAACAGTCTTCTATGCTCATAATTTTTGCAAGTTCTTGTGTGGATGATTAAAGCATTTGCCAACGGCTTCTTCTTATATGGACAATCTACTAAGACAACAAACACACTGCTGCAATTATTTGTTTACTTCTCCTTTCCTCAGTTTTCTGTTCTGTGCACTAAATGAAATTTCCTTGTGTATTACTATTAGGTTTTGACACAATTTGTGTGGATTTTCTTTTTGCTACATGTCCTGTATCATGAAAATAAACTGTATGCAAAATTACCTTTTTCTTTCCCATTGTGGAATATGTCCTGGCTGGGTGATTTACATACTCTGTTTCCAAAGAAATGCAGACTTTAACAATCATAAATGATTAGACATTCCTGAAAGTTTGTAGACTGGCCCCTCTTTTTTTTCATTGTAAAGAGAAGGGAAAACAGCTGAAGGGGAATTAGCAGTAGTATGAGGGTGTAGGAATGTATCCGGTGTCGATGCTGGTGAGTGGAGGAAAAAGTGGGAGAATTGATGATAGGCATAGGGGCATACGTCTTAGCAACATTTTGCACACCATTTCCAATGACATTTTCAACAATCCTCATTTGTTCATTTCCACCATTATAAGGGCAACAATGGGAGGAGACTTTGTATGGTAGACAGATCGAAAAAGATTAAAGGTAGAAGTTTCCTGTGTTTCAAATGTTTGGTAGGAAACAGGCAGGGATTATCAGAAAAATATGTGTTATTTAGATAAGTTCAGTGTACGTACAAATCTATAGGTAGGAGAGTAAATACCAGCTTTGCACACCCAGAGGAAATGTATGATGGTATGGAGTTTGACCTTTCAACGGAAGTACTTGGTGCTGGATTGCATCACGTTGTTGGATAGGGTCTGAGTTTACAACTGAATCAGATCACAAGTATATATAGAGAAATAGACTACATATCCTAGGCTTCTTTGCAACACAGCAACCCCAGAGTATGATACAAATATATCTGCTTTCTCCTGATTGACAAAACAAATTATGCTAATCTTAGCAGGATTTTAAGGGGAGTCAGCTGACAAAAGCATCAGCTTGCAAATTGAAAATGTTTTAGCAAACATCAGGGTGATTTTGTAAATGTTTATTTTGGTATTTTTTCATGCAAAAATTTTTTGCATACATTACTGATTCTCCTCTATCAGATGTATTCATAATCCAGGAAACTTAGATATGTCTTTAAGGTTTCAAAAAACCTATTCAGGTCAACTTTTGTCTTAAAAATAACACAGATACTAAATTTTTTGCCTAGACATTTATTACTGCTTGCCGGCCACAGCCCCTTCATCCATTGACCTTATAGTGGCTGCTGAATCTAATGTTTGAAAGTATTTTTAATTTTCAATTTTGCTTTTTGAAGTAATTGAATAAGTAATGCCTAAAGTTCGACTCCAACAATATATGGACCAAGGACTAGCAGATGTGCAAGCTGGGTTCCGCAGAGGAAGAGGCACAAGAGATCAAATTGCCAATATCCGCTGGATAATGGAGAAAGCAAGGGAGTTCCAGAAAAAACATTTACTTCTGCTTCATAGACTATTCTAAGGCCTTTGACTGTGTGAACCTCAACAACATGTGGCATGTCCTTAAAGAGATGGGTGTATTAGACCATCTCATCCTCCTCCTAAAGAATCTGTATGTCGACAAGAAGCAATGGTCAGAACCGAACATGGGACAACAGAATGGTTCAAGTTTGGAAAAGGAGTACAACAAAGTTGTATATTGTCATCTTATTTATTCAACTTATATATAGAGTACATCATGTGTAAGGCCAGACTGGATGAAGCCGGAATCAATATTGCTGGAAGGAATATCAACAACCTCAGATACTCTGATGATACTACTCTGATGGCTGAAAGTAAAAGAAGTGAGTGCAAAAGTTGGCCTGCTGCTCATTGTTAAAAAGACGAAGATCATGGCAAATGGCAATCGCACTTCCTGGCAAATAGATGGGGAAGAAGTGGAAAGAGTGACAGATTTTATTTTCCTTGGATACAATATCTCTGCAGATTTGTCACTGTAGTCATGAAATTGAAAGACGTTTGCTTCTGGGGAGGAAAGCTATGGCAAGCTTGGACAAACTAGTAAAAAGTAAAGATATTAAACTATCAACAATGGTCTGCATAGTTCGAACTATGGTGTTCCCAGTAGTAACATACAGATGTGAGAGCTGGACCATAAAGAAGTCTGAGCTCCCTAGAATTGATGCCTTTGAATTGTGGTGTTGGAGAAGACTTCTTAGAGTCCTTTGGACTGCAAGAAGATCCAATAAATCAATACTTCAGGAAATCAAAACAAACTGTTCACTAGAAGGTATAATCATTAGGCTGAGGCTCAAATATTTTGGCCATATCATGAGACTGCAGGATTCCCTAGAAAAGACTCTAATGCTGGGAAAGATTGGAGGTACAAGAAGAAGGGGACGACAGAGGCGAAGATGTATAGATGAGGTCACTGAAGCAATGAACATGAACTTGGAGCTCAGAGGGGCAGTGACTGAGAGATGCACCTGGTGTGCTGTGGTCCATAGAGTCATGGAGAGTTGGACGTGACTGAACGACTAAACAACAAAAAAAATGCCTAAATAAAACATTTAACTCCTTTTAGGCAATTATATAGTCTTTTAATATCAGTCCTGAGGTTTAACCTTCTGAAGGAGTTGTCTGAAGGAGAGATGTAAATATCCATTGTATAGTTAGATTTGTTGTAGAGTTGAGTTAAAATTGAGTAAATAATGTCATGCAATTCACTATAAACTAGAGGTAAAAAAAAAGATATAGGCACAGTATTTGGCATCACATGATAACATATTAGCAGACCATTTGGTAATCATGATTACGTTTGCTTAATATATCCCACATATTAGTACCAAGAGGATCTATCTAACCTGTTTTATATGGATTATAAAGTATAGCCAATCTCTGACATAAATATAAGCTGGTATGGTCGTGAATGAAACATTTGGTCCTGTCTTCCTTATGGTGTAACTTTAGGGTGTGTTTATAACATTGTACCTTTTTCCAGTTATATAATGTGATTCTGTTATGGCAGGTTCATTTTTCTTTCGTATGTACTTTTCTGAAGGCTCATTTTTAAATGATTACGCTATATTCTGGTGCTGTATGGCTGTCTTTCAAAAAAAATTGTGTAAAGTTTCTGAATGCATGTTCACGTTTTGCCCTTTTTCCCGTTGCAAACAATTACCATTTAACAATTTTGAATACTTGCAAAGTGAATGGCACTCTTGCCACTTTTTAGTAACTTGGCCATGTGCAAGACTGTAGTGGCAGCTGGGAAAATCACAGACCAAGTAACAAAAAAGGTACACAAAAACACATGAAATTCATTAATGTTTGCCACACAGGGTATTCGATCCAGCTGGAATAATAATAAATGAAAGGTAGTACGTTTTACAAATAATCTGCATTTTTTGCAATCTTTGTTAGTTTTAAACTGTTAAATTGAAATCCATTGTTTATTTTACATGTACCCAAGTCACTTTCCTGAGGCCAAATGAATCTGCTCAGCAGCCTAATTGGTGCCTGTGTCTTTTGTCAATGAATTGCAGACCAGAGGTGACCGTCTTTTGGCATGGCATGCATGAGTCAGGCCAAATTTTCTGCAGTTCATCTGTATGTTTTTACCTCTAATGAGCTTAACTGTAATGATGGTAATTTGCATTCTAAATCCCAATCTGCTTGTGACACCACAGTTCCAAAACTGCCCACCCGAGCTGTAGACCAAAGCTATCTTCATTTTAAGAAAAAAAACAATTGGCCATGTCATTTATGTACTATACAAAATCAGTATAAACATCTTTCCAATTTCTAATAGGAGTGATATTCCAACACATAGAAGATACTTGAATTCAAAAAGTAGTTGGCGTGTTGTACAGGTTTTACAGTGACGAGGGCTTTGTGGCCAAGCTGGTTCTTGCACCGCACACTTTCTATTGATGAATTACAGGTTATGATCTTAAATAATTTTGCTGGTGGTCTCTGACGTACCCTACATTACCTTCTGCTACTTTGGATGATTTCTTTCACTGTTAAACAAATCAGAAAATCATCTACTGATCTTTTAACTATCTATGTTTTACTTATATTATTTTACTATTAAAGTTTGGTCATAATTAGTATGTGATCATTAAAACCTTACACTTTAGTGAACCTTTGTAGCTTAATAGTAATGATCTGTCAAGTAGTACAGTTGAATTAACATAATGATAATTAACCCGCCAATGTTAGAGGTATATAGATCTAATTGCTTTCCACTGCTGTGCATTCCCCTATTGGTATTTATGGTTTTTAATATGTGAATGAACAGGGCAAGTTATGGTGAACCATTTCTGAACCAAAGCTTTGAAGGATTGTCTCAGCTAATTATATATTTTAAATGTTTCAAAAGAACATTTCAAATATACATTATTTTTAAATATCCTTTCATGTATGATATATTTTAAAACCGAGATATGAACATGTAACAATAAAGTACAGGGAAATGTATCAATACTTTATGACTTGGCTAGTTCAATTGATGATTCAATGTTGTATCTATTCTTAAAGATATGTTATTACCAGTATCAATCACATATTACTGGGTTACGGAAACAACCCATTTCCATTCAAGTTATCACGTATATAGTTGTGAGCGTACGAGTTGTTGCTAATGCTTGCGGCTCGCGCAGCGAGCCGCGGCCCTTGCATAGCGAGGGCCTCAGTTGCTGGCATGGAGCGCGGAAGGCGCTCCTTGCCAACACCAGCGACCCTCGCAAAATTTACGTTCAAACGCAAACAACCACACACCAACTACGACCCTCGCAAACTTTACCTCGCAACGCAAACAACATACGAGACACGTTACCACACATTACGACGGACGCAACTTGCGAACATTACTAAATTCAAAACGCAATAAATACACACAGCACATACATAAAAAGCTTACCTACAGCAAGAGGGAGCATCCAGGACCTCAAAAAAACAACTTACACCTTCATTTAACTAAAAATGAAAGAGTTTGAACACAAAAAAATTGCTAAGCGAGAGAAAAAATGGCCGCCGAAGAAAACGAGGCTACAGCACTCTAAAAACTCAAAACACCACAAGAAACTTGCAAAACACCAGAAACGAACGATGGATATTCCGTTAACACGCATACCACACATTACCCACCATTTTACGCCAATGCGGCAGTACACAACTACGCTAACGGTTTGGTCTTGCGCACGCACACTATTACACTGCACACATTCATCACGCTTACACAGCAGCTCCACACCACTAATGCTGCAGCAACATCAAAACAGATTGCCAGCTCTTCAACACAATGCTTCACAATAGGTAAAGTATATTCATTTATTAATGTATTATATATTTCATTATTACACACCAAACAGCATTAGCTACCTTACAATTTCATTGCCGTCATTTTTTGACGGGCAATTCGATATTGTAGATAGTTATCAGTTTGATCTACAACAAATGTTAAACAATGGTGAATGAGCTGTAGCACATCTGTGTCATAAAAACGAGGAAAGGGGATTTATACATACAGTTGGATTTACATTTTGCTGACATTTTATTTCACACCTGTTGTGTCTGTGTCCAACCCCACTCTCCAAAAACTGTGTTTGTTGCATAGTTGTGCATAATTCAGTAAAGGGAGAAAAGTGGCAGTTTAAAGGTATATTTAAGTTTCTCTGTTTTTTAATTTTTTTTAATGTAACTCATTCAGCTTATATTAGAAACACACTTTACATTGAGTCCTTCTATACACATACAGTTTTATTTTATTTACAAAATAGATTTCCACGCCCCCAGAGCTGCTTACATAGGCACCTGAGATATACCAATAGAAACACTGCATTTCAATACTAATCCTATACTAATCCAATGCAGAAATCTACAGAGCAATGCCTGAGCTCCTACTTGTATCCTTGTGCAGGGGAAAACTAAACTACCGTACACATTCCTTGACACTTTGCTGCACATTCCTTGACATTTCCCAGTAATTGAAATAATGCTATAGCTGCCTGATTGGCCAAAACAAATTATGAATGTTATGCTAATTTAAATAAGGTTTTCAAGGGACATTCATTCTCAAAATGAAGTGACAGAAAACTTAAGAAATGTGCAAATATCAGGGTAAGTCTGTTAACATTTATTTTCATATTTTTTCATACCCAGTAATGCTTTCATACACTGCTGATTCACCTCTATCAGATGCACTCATAATCCATGAAACTTAAATATGCCTTTAAGTGTCAATAGGATATCACAATCATGGTCAGTAAACAAGGTAGTACTTTGACCAATTACATTATTCAATTTAAAAGATGTGATCTCTACAACATGCTTGCTGTGCAGAGATTATGTTCTTTATTAAGAAAAAGCTTTTACTGCTTCCAAATTACCTATTAAGTACCATCATGTTCCTAGAAGCCACTTTGCCCACCAACACTTTTGCAGCTATGGCGAGGAAGATGTGGGACTCTTAATATAATTCAAAGATTATAGCTCTCTGTACAAATTGAAGAAATGTCAGCAAAACTAAATAAAATGTTCTTCTTTTACTATAACACATACAGAACATTTCACTTTGTAATCCACATATACAGTGTTTTATTATGACAGTAGATCATGTCCTTTAAAATGGAGCCAGGCTTGTTCTTTGTAGGGTTGCATTTGATCCAGACCTTCCCAAATTTTAAATTTTTTGCTAAAAATTGTCAAAACTGATTTTGACTTTTACATCATGTTTAACACAATTTAGATTTAAGAGCTTGTATGGTTCAATCACTTAGTTGTTATGCAAAATAAGAAAACCTATATATATATATATATATATATATATATATATATATATATATATATATATATATGAGACATTTCCTGCTTGTCTTATATATTGAAATACTTAAAAGGTACATGGAAGGTTTGTGGATTTTACTAGAAATATGATATACCTATGTATCTTTCTACTTTTGTGTACTTTATTTTATTATGAAGTGCTTAAAAGCTCTGGTCGATCTGCAGTACAGAATGTGCAGTGTCTCATAGTAACCAATCAGTGGCAACATTCTGCAACATGCTCCTTGAGGGAGGTCCCTGACAGGCTAATTTGAAACGCTGCACTTCACACTCTGTGTATTCACGAGCTGCATGAGCTACAGAGGGCAGATCCAAACAGGTACACATTCTATTATTTTAGCCAGGAAAAAAAACGCTTTAAAACACTTCTCAATACAATTAAAGTATATATAAGTAAATATATACATAGGTATATTATATTCCTAGTGAAATCGAGAAACCATCCATATCCCTTTAATCATGATTTGCTGTGCTTTCTATATCATATACACTCAGCTGCTATATACAGTACAATGTGACTTCTCAAAAATGTAACTAATAATTTCTCCATAATATTCTTGCAGCTTAAGTCCTTTCTCTATGCTACTTGCGATTAGGCTTTTCATATAAAAATGCTTATACATTAATACAATACTGCTTTCATTACATGTGTGGCATTGGTGTATTATGTTATCAAATTGTTTTAAAAGGAAAATCAACATAACAGTATATATGTGGCTGTTGGTTTAATCTCTTTTACATAAGGACAAATGAAGCGTAAGAGGGGGGAAAAGGCAACATATAAAAAAAAAAAGCTTCTCTGTTTAATAGCCTTACTTTTTTATACATCTCTTACCAGATTGTTATACAAAGCTGTACATAATGGAAACACATATTCTTGTCTCCAGTTAGCAACATTATAGTTAATGACCATATGGTCATTACGGTATAAGATGTACTGTCTGTTGTATTTATATTCCTCAAGCATATTGTTCCTTCTACTTCACAGTGTGTTAAACTATTTCAAAGGGAAAAAAACCCTTTCCCTCTTGTTTCCGGTTGTCCTATCAAGTGTAACCTTGGACCCTTATAGAGCAATTAGACCATCCTCTATCTCCTCCTTTGTAATGAGGTTTCGTGCATTCCTGAGTCTATAACCCTTTAGTCTTCCCTAATGGGACATCATTATTCTGAAAGAAACAATGTAAATGTAAATGAATATTCTCATTAACGAGTCACAGAGAAACCTTTAGCGGTAGCACTGTGGTAATTCTGCTTGTTATTTCTTTAGTATTCCAGGCAGGATTTTTTTTATAATTCATTATTAGTATTCTCAATTACTTGTTCTTTAATTTTGCATGTCTTTCATAATCCAATGTTCAACTCCTTCAACCATGTCCTTGTTTTATTCTCCAGGTGCCACCTGTGAAACGTTCAAGGTCTCTGTCCCCAAAGGGCTTTTCCAGAGAGGCAGAAGAGTTAAAGAAGCTTAAGATAGCAGAAAAGAGGATTGAACATTTAGAGAAGGCACTGCAGATTAAGGTGAATGTTATTAAACCGTATAAACCATGGCCTACCCATATAAAGCCTGCAGTTTTAAGGATGGAACGAACACTTCTCTAATTGAGCTGGAGGTATTTTAGCAGACTAAATGCAGGACTTAAATATAAATCTTAGGCTTTAGATTTTCAGTTTAATGTAATAAAGAAATACACCATTCATTTCAGTCTAAAGTGCTTACTCAGTAAAACTTGAGTTGGCTCACTATTTGTACAAAGTTTTAAGTCAGTGTTGAAACACTGGTTGCAGTGTTTATGATATTACTAATTCTTGGAAGAAAGCGCTTGCAATTAAGACATTGTACCTTTTTTTCTATATTTTTAAGTTTCAAATAGTCCATGGTACTTTCATATATTGTGTCTTGTATTTATAATTACATATTTTCACATTTACATTTTTTTGCATGGAAATTACTGATGTAACACACTTAATTATATTTGAAACAATTACTTTATTGATAACAGCTGCATAAACTCTTCACATATGGAAGTGATAAGTGCAACCAATTAAAGGACAGCTGTAGTGGAATTCCTTCACATGTTTGGAAAGTATGTAATGAACCCACAACATAGCTATGTAACCCATGAGTATAAAATCATTTTAATGAAAATCTGTAATTTACCTAGTTTGGCTGTAGCTGGAGGAGGAGGGTTATCATTTTTGTTATTCTGTTTTTATGGTGTCTTTCAACAGAATTGAATTATTATCTTATCTGAAACAAAGGTTACTCACATATCTAGTAATGATAGGAACAAAGGGAAAGGTTGAGATTGTATTTTAATAGTTGCTTGTGTAGCTTTTAATTGGCTACACTTGTTACACAATTCTGTAAGTATTACTAAGTAAGTAAGACTGCTTTTACCCAAGGTCTAAAAGTAAATTTTTTGAAAATGTATTACAAAAATATTATAAAAGGATCTTGTGAGTTTCGCCACCGCAAATGCACATGTGCGCGCATCTATCGCACGCGCCACCACCAGTGTGCCGTGCGTCACAGCACCATCTAGTGCCTGGAAAGAGGTAAGGGGGGCAGAGAGACAGCTAAGGAGGGGGACAGGGGTGGTGAAGAGAGAAGGAAAGGAGAATATTGAGGGTGAGGCTGAGCAAGAGGGGGTAGAGAGTTAAGGGGGGCAGAGAGACATCTGGGGAGGCGGAGAAGCATGGGGGGCAATGGGAAAGGAGAAACCAGAAAGAGTGTTATACAGACAGGGGTAGGTGATCAGAATGGTGGTGGTGGGTTAGGAGATCATAATGGGGGAGCTGGGCGGGGTTGTTTGGGTGGTCCTGGGGTGTGGGAGTTAGGAGATCATAATGTGGGAGCTGGGGGTTGGTGGTCCTAGGATGTGGGGGTTAGGAAATCAGAGGGGGGGTTGGTGATCCTGGGGTGTGTGGGTTAGAGATCATAATGGGGGCTTAGGGGGGGATTTGGGTGGTCCTGGGTGTGGAGGTTAGGAGATCATAGGGGCTGAGGGGGCGGGTTGGGTGGCCCTGAGGGCTAGGAGATCATAATGGGGGAGCTGGGGGGTTAGGGGGCGGGATTGGGGGGTCCTGGGGTGTGGGGGTTTGGAGATCATAATGGGGGTGCGGGGTAAACGTAGTTGGATGTTTGACATGTTATTGGTGAAGTTAGAAGAGAGGTCCAGGGTGAAAACAATGGAGAGGAATAAGGGTTTCAAGGACAATGAAATCTGAAAGCTGAGGGGTAATCAATGAGGACCTGTAATTATTTCTAATAAAGTTAGATAAGAGTCTGGTAGGGGCAGAAATGTATGTTTTACAGAATTTTCCTCAGGACACAATGACTGACGTATTCTAGATAGCCATGATTCAGAAAGAGGGTGATAAGAGGGCGATTGCTGGAAAGGATCAGTATGACGGAGGATGTCTCAAATGGTAGGATAGGAAGGTGGGAAGAAGAGAAAAATATAAAATATAAAAGTCTGAGAGAATCCGTGTCTGATATGGAGATTTACATGGGCAGTGATATGGATGAGGGAAGGGAGATACAAAGAAAAGGAGATGTGATCATCAATCACATTAATCTGTTGTAATTATTATTTTTAATATTTGAACATTTGGAATACATTTTATGCCATTTTTAGCATCACCATTTCTTTAGTACATTATTTTTTTTTTATTTATTTTGAGTGGTAAAAATTTCAGAGGCTTAGGGCCTTATTCAATTGCAATTTGCAAGAGTTACAGAGCGATTCAATTTAACAAGCCGGCAACTTTCTGGCCTAAACCGTAAACCATGCAATGGTAAGTTGCATGTCAGTTCATGATCAATTAAGCAAGGTTGTAACTAATGATTTTAGAAACAGCCAATAGTAAATGAGACCATCATCATGACATCAGTCAAACTTGGAGGTTAAACGTCAATCAATTAGCGTTTAGAAGTCTGATATGCAATCGGACTCGCAATCCGGCAATGTACAAAATAATAAAAATTAATGACTATACTGTTCTTGTCATTGTGGGCGACCTGATATATTAATGTATTAACTCCTTGATTCCCGAGATTGATATAACAGGAAAATGAAACGTGAGAAAAATAAATTTTATTGCAGATTTGCGAGCTTGAGACTGTTGTGCAGTTAATTATAATGTCTTACGTCACTTTCCCCGTCTTTTAAAGTGCAGTATTGATCTTATATTTGCATTTACAGTGCTTCGATCAGGTGTTTAACCCCCTTCCGAGTCCTATCTTGTACCCATAGGATTTTCTTCTACATTTGCCATACACAGGTGTGAAAACAGTTGCGGGCTTGAGGAATTGTAGCAATTGAATAGCGATTTGCAATCGTAACATTTACGGGCTTGAAAGATCCAAGGCTTAGCTGGGTCGGAGTTATGATTTTGACAACCACAGGGATTTTCAGCCTGTAACCTGCAGATCGTTTTTGGATAGCTAAAAGACACCAATTGAATAGCAAATTAGTTTACGGGCTACATTATGGGCTCCAGTAACCAACAATTACTCAATTGAATAAGGCCCTAGTATAGGGCTGCAGTATATGACGAAATAACATCAGCAGGTATACAAGACAGGAACATCTTTAAAGAAAATCATATGTTTAGACTACTCTAATTTTTTTATGGGTGTCTAAATCTTAGACTGTTGTTCTGTCTGTGGTGTGATGGGAAGGGTTATCCTGTTGAATGCTTAATCTTTCATTGTGACTTCTTGCATGGTGTGCTACTTCACTAGCAAAAGCAGTCTTTCATAGATCTGAATAGATATCTTATCTGAAACCATGGTTCTTTCCTATGTGTGTGTGTATGTATGTATATATATGTATATATATATATATATATAATATATATGTATATATATATATATATATATATATATATATATATATATATATATATATTTATACACATCGTAAATCCTTGATTTTTAGTATTAGATAACTTGATATATCCTATAACTATTTCGTGTTTATGATCTTTTCTAGATCCAAGAAAATGCTGAAATCCACAAAGCTCATGAAAAAAGAAGAGGAAGGTTGATTATGTTGCAGACCAATTATAGAGCAGTCAAACAGCAAATAGAGAATGGTGAAGAAGGATGTCTCTAGTGAGTTGTGTTTATTTCATCTGATATTTTATTGGTATTCTTTGTATAAACAAAAAGTGAGGTCTTTACATTTAGATGTCCTAGATCAAATGCTAGTGTAACTTTTTTTAGTATTCTCTATTAGAAAAGGCCTAACGGTATTCATTTTAATGCCCCTATGCATTCTTCTGCAATAAAATGTGAGTTTGTCACCATGGCACCAAATAATTATAGTATGCAATACTTTCAGACATTATGGGATATTGCAAAATGGGATTTAAGTTCATTTACCAATTATTTTACAAAATTTGGTGTATTGTTAGACTTGTTTCTTATTGTGTTTAATGAAATCTGTGCATTTGAAGGTTCTGATAGATTACCAAGATTTTGTAATATCATTAAAGGGCCATCTACCTCACTTTAAATGTTCTTCATGATGTGAAAATGATCTATTGTTTTTTTTATTAATTACACTAATAACAGCAAAAAATATGCAGTCTTAGGTCTGTTTACAAACATACTCCTTACTTGTTCCATGATTAACAACATCTTATGACACCGGGCTGGTGCAAACTACATGAACACAAGATTTATGTTTTTTATCTGCATTCAGGAATGTAATCAGCCATCAGTTAACCCACAAGTAACATATTTAGGAGTTTCCAGCAGCACAGATGATTTTGGTAAAGGTTAACACTCTTTCTGCTTCTGCTCTCTGTCAGTCTGACTGGGGGACTTGCCAGAGTCTCATGTAAATAGACACTTAATTTATGATGTTTTCTGTGCAAAAAGGCACCTATTTAAAAAAACAACAGCAATTTGAGTTATTTGTAGTATTAGAATCTGGTTAGTACTAGTATTAAGCATTTTTTTCTACAGAATGTAATTATTGAGATGCACTGCATTATCTTTGCAGTTCCATCTCTATTTGTGTTGTTAATATTTAGGTAGTTACCACCATAGAAGCAAATTTGCATAATATATCACACATCAGAGAAAACCATTGGCATACCAGATTAAAACATTGACCTTTAAGAATAACTGATAAAAAATTGATTGTAGGTAACAGTGTACCTTTAAAAGTTTCATTTTTTTATTGGTAAGTGTGTATACACATGCTTGAGAGATAACATTTGAATATTGTTGTCATCAGTATCCCTTTAATAATTCATGTGTCTTTAGTAGAGAACAAACTATTTGTTTACTTTCCAAACTGTCATTTTTTTTTAAGTTGTATTCTGTCCTTATTACAGGGAAATAGAAGGTTTCTGGGTTTAAGTAGGTATGAAACATACCTATGTATGCATTTACTTTTTTGTACTTTGTTTTATTAATAAGCAATTAAAAACTCTTTTACTGCCTAAAATGATACAAATAGCCGCTGTATGGGTCTGCCCACTGAATTGTGTGCAGGCACAGACTGTAGTACGGACTGTGCAGTGTAGTGTGCCTGCCTATCAGGGAAAAAAAGGTAAATAAAGTACTGCTATAATACATACCTTGTAAAATCCAGAAGCCTCCCATATTTCTTTAAATGTGTATTATTTTTGAAAATGTATCTAAGATTGTGTTAGCAACTGTACATTGTAAGTTTATGTAAGAATATTGCAATTTGCAACATTTTGGCACAAAATGGTTTTCCAAGCCTAACAAATTGTCTTTGTATTTCTAGAAAGGTAGGGAAGGAAAAGATTATAGGTCTGCATGGCCTAAAATGGTCTCTCACTACTCCCGTTTACATTTCTTTAACTTTTCACTTCTTTTCATTTTTTCTGACAGCTTTATGAAGCAATCTTTTTTGCATTGGCATTAGACTTTAATTGTGAGTTGTGAAATTTTTTTAGAACTAGTATAGCTCACTGATTTTAAGCATTTTGCTCCATATCCTATCTATTATTTCCATAAATAATAGATAAAGCTCTATTTTATCATAATAAGTAGTAACTGATAAAGAACATTATTTGTGCATTGTGGGTTGGGATGTACTCAGATTCTATAATAATTATGCAACTTATACTTTAGTTTATACTGCAGTTTAGTTTTTATAACTGTAACTTACCTTACTGAATGCTCAAGCAATGCTCACTGTGTTTTTCTAACCTCACAGTGACAAAGGCAAAAACAAGAGATCCCAGCGCGCTGAAACTTGGCAGCTTCGACATGAAGACTCTGATGCAGTGTGGAATGAGCTTGCACACTTTAAGAGGGAAAATAAGAAGCTATTGGTTGAAAAGTAAGTAATGTAAAATAAAGAGCCTCATCCAATTTGGAGGCCACAACTTCCAGGATGTACGCCTGCAGCGTGCTAAGCTTACGCTGCTATTCAATTGATTAAGCCTGCAAGGTTTGGCCCGAAAGCTAAAAACGTAAACCATGCAATCGTAAGTAGCATTTCAGGGCGGGAACATGACCAATTAACTCCTGAGTTAGAAACAGCCAATAGAAATGGAGCCTGTCATCATTACTTCAGTAAAACATGGAGGTGACATGTCAATCAACTAGAGTTTGGATTTCGATCAGCCCCGCAATGTACAAATCAATAAATATGAATGAAGCCAATGTTATAGTCCATGTGGGTAGCCTGATATCTATTAACTCATTCATTCCCGAGATCAATCCAACCCCGAATTGAAACAGAAAAATTAATTATTATTGATTGCCGATTTGCAGGCTTGAGACTGTTGTGCAATTAATTCTAATGTCTGTCACCACTTTCCCTGTATTTTGAAGTACAGTATTGATTTTTTATTTGCAATTAAAGTGCTCTGGACATGTCTTTAAGTCCTTTGCGAGTCCTCCTTGGAACACATAACTTGTGAACCGACTTTTGGTGGGGTGGTTAGCGAGGGGGAATCGGAGTAATTCAATAGCGATTTGCGATTTTAGCGATCGGAACTCTTCCAGACGTGAAAGATCAAAGGCTTGGACGGGCATTAAACCATCGCAAGGAATCGGAGGCCAGAGCCTGTAACCCAGTCAGAGCCCGCAAAAAGACGCCAATTGAATAGCAATATAAGTTACGGCCTCCATTACGGAAGCCCGGGTCTCCCGATGCCTCAATTTAATGAGGCTCAAACTGTTTGTGGTCCTGTCAGTGAGCATTAATGAGAGCCAATAAGTAATGTTTTCCTATCGGGCTAGCACTCTAGACAATGCATTAGAGCATCTGTTCTAGTCCATGTGGGCTTCATGATATGCATTTAACCCCTTGAGTACCGGGATTGATATTACACATAAATAACAGTTAAAAATAATATTTTTTAATTGCATATTTGTGCGTTTCAGACTGTTCTTCAATTAATTATTTAGTGCTTTTAAAGTACAGTAGTGTTTAATTGCTGCCATTAAAACCCTTTGCGAGTCCTCTTTACTATTAATGATATTTGTTTCAGAAATATGATACTTTTTCTATTTGCGGGTTTGATTTAATTTGCGAGCTAGACGTAAAGTTCTAATAGAATATGTATTTTGTGCAACTCGTATGTTGCACTCGTAATGTTTGAGATGTCCAAAAATCAATGGAGAGGCTGGGCCTAAGTTGCGTCTTGTCAGTAATGATTGTGGGCGGGTAACTCGCAATCAGGATGCAAGTAGCTAATAGAATATGTGGCAACTTTACTTACAGCTTTTGAATGTGTAACATTACAATCTGGGCAATAGAATAGGGCCCTATGACAGCACAATCCAAAGCAAGTTCTTTATGCAACAGGATCAGAGCACGTAGGAGGCCTTCTAGTCTTGTACCCTCTCCATGTTTCCACACTTATCAGGGGACTTAACATCATCCTGCTCTTTCCCTTTTCTCCTACACCCAATATTCTGCTTCAGATTTGTCCTTCCTCCCATAGACATGTTAATATTCCCAAGGAGATTGTGAGAGATAAAGTAGTAATTGAAAGGAAGAGCAAGCCCCAACCCCAAAACACCTGACTTAACAGTGTGTGTTCAGCAACGGTATGATTTAGAGGTTTGATGAGTGCAGCACGGGGCTTCTTCTTGTGATGCTACATAAGTAGTGACCTATTGTGTGATCATTTACATCATGATGCTTCTGCTAGACTAGATGCTTTAGAGGTATTTCTTTTGCAGAGAGTTGCCACTTGAATGTGTGACTTTCCTTTCTCTGGCTTCCACAGATACCAGTATGTTTCAAGTGTAGGAGACCACGTTAAAAGTTTGAGAGTGGTGAAACTAAGAGACATTATATTAAGATACATTTGTAAGTGTGGAAAGCTGTGGATTAGTCTTCCATTTTGTTTTCAAGCATTGTTCTGATTTCCTGACAAAAGTTGCTTGGATGATGAAAGAAATTGCTGCTTGTAATTGTATTACATTTACTCCACACATTCCATACACACAACTGCACATTGTAGTGTAAGGACATTGGGGGAAGAAGAGTAGGATGAACAAAGGGGAAAGGAAATAAGAGAAGCAAAGGCAAGTGGAGGTAATTGGAAAGGGAAAGGACTGATGAAAGTGAAAAATAAATAAGTAAGAAAAATGGCATTAAGGACACTACATATTCTCCTTCCAATGCTTATGACCTTCCATTAGTATGGAAAAAAAAAAAAACTTTTTATTTATGATTTTTTTTTCTCCAATAATGCTGTGTACCTAGCAATGGATCTTCCTCAATGTTTTAAATACCTCTTCCAGAAATATATGCCTAACATAACCTGTAAACAATAAAATACAGTTAACATAACTCTTCATTGCTCCTCCATAGACCATGGAAAGTCTTTATCACGTGGAATATTGTGAATTCATTTTTACAAATAGTGATAGAGTAGGTGGAGGGAGCATTGAACATTCAATATTGGAGCACATTGATTATGACTGTCTTGAAGCAAGCACACAAAAGATCTACCATTGGGTAATGCTCATGGATATATGATATGGACATAACACACATGGGTATATGTTGTGGAAGTGGCAGTCCATTGAATTGGCTGGCAAGATCAATTGACATGACAATGTAATCATTTTACATTTACAATAAAAAAAAATAACTGGAGTAAAGTTTTTTTTTTAATTATTTTAATGTCAATGACATTTACAAGTATATCGGCAATAGCTGAAATAGTGTAGCACAATGCAAAGATTGTGTTAATTAATGTGGCTCTCATATGTTGTAGGTGTCGCTCTTCATTAGCCCGTGTTTTACACACTGCCTTGCTTCATTTCGGGAACGAGGTGGTGAGGGGATAACCTAGGCAGCCATCCTCGTTTGATCTCCCCGATACATACGCAATGCAGAATGCCTCCGCTCTCTTGGTTCCCTGCCCTGTCCTGCTAATCCCAGCTGAGCTCATTATGATGTTGCCTCGCTGCTACTCTCCGAGCCAGATCTGTCCAAGCTAATTACTGCTACCAGCAGAGCTGCCTGTTAAGGGTCTGGTGTGGATCTGCTAACATGGTCCTTGCTAGTGACCTGCAAAAATCACGAGGGAGTTTGCTTTCTTTCTTGCTGCTTACCAACCGTCCTTAGGGTTTAGTGCTCATCCCCTTCACACAGCTCTCTTAGCTGCAGTTAGAAGAAAAGTTTGGGAAGAAAACACATACTTGAGAAAACATGCAGCTCACTGCTTTGATCTTCCGTAAATCGGAGGGCATTACGCTCAGCCTTGCAAAGTGAGGAAGCTTCCCTTTAATTCTAAATGACATTAACAAGGAATAATTTGCCTGTAGCTGCTGGTTAACAAAGTTTCTGATTTATTTTATTTTCTGCAACTGAAATCAGATTTCTGTGCAAAACCTTTACATAACCTGCAATTACATATCTTTTGCAGTAATACCAATAATAAGTGTCTTTTTACTTGCCATACACCTCAGTGCAGCTAGAATAGCTCCACAGTACAGGTGCATTGCCTTTCTAGCCAGTGGTTCTCTGATTCAATATTTTATGGCATCACAGATTTCATTCTGTAAAATATGTGACTCCCCAAAGCTACACTAATGAAATTGGATTAAAAAAAATTAGTCGTATGAAAGCAATGTGAAGCATTTAAAAAAACTAAAAAAAGTAAACCAAGGTTAAAAGTGAATTATCAAGTCAATAAATAGCAAACATAGTCCGCCCAAAATAGAAAAAAGAAAGAGGGGTAACAATACTACTCAATGAACTTCGTCTATGTACATTATGTGCATTTACTACTGTCGTACTCGGAGAACATTTGACTCCCAGCTTTTTCAATATGTAACTGTTCTTTTTTTCCTCCCATGACATTTTTAATAGCGTTGAAATGATCCCTTGATCCAGTGCAAGCTGAAGGAGTGCTACCTTGATATATTTTGCATTGGCCTTAATAGATAGTTTTCAAATGCAAAAAAGATTGTGTTAGTAAATAATGACAAGTTGTTTTATTTAACAGAAAGTGATTTTTACGTTTAATGTTTTCTATATTTGATTTCTAAATGATATTACCATTTGATGACAGTTGTATGTATCCCATTGACAGTTGTAGTTTCCATTATAAGATTTTCATTGGAAGAGGTTTCCAGGGTTCAACAGCGAGTTTTTTTTCTCTCCAATAACTGCTAAATAATGTTAAAGTATTGCAAAGCTAGTTTGGATCCAAAATTTATCTACGTTGCTGTGCACCAACTTGCTAAGAAGTTAAAATCAAGTTGAGAAGCTGTAAAAAAATATTCACTAATTTCATAATTGTTTTCAAATGATACAGCTTTACTTTTTATGATTCTCAAATCAACTTCAACATGTCTAATAACCTTGGATGTGTGGCCAGTTTTGCTGCACCATTGAATATTATTGGGCTGTTAGTCAGGACAGTGTTAGAGCTTTAGGGGAACTGTATCTGGAGAAACCAAATTAAAAATGTTCATTTTCATGGGGCTTGTGATTTATTGTCCTTTATTGTAATGGAAAAAAGCAATTAACATGTCAAAATCAGTTCTTGGCAAGGAAAATAAATTTCACTTTGTTTTACTTCGCATATATAGTTGTCAGCAAGCGTGTTGTTGCTAACGCTTGAGGGCTCCTTGCGCTGGTGTAGATGAGCGCCAAAGGCGATTTTTTTCGGACTGCAAATGCAGACCCTCGCAAAGCGAGGGGCCGCATTTGCAGAGAGGTGGAGGCTCCCACGTCGGCTGCAATGAGCCACAGGTGGAGGTGGAGGCTCTACCGCGCCTCACAACCGGTAACAAACCACTACACAAGCAGGACTTGGAAAAAAAACATAAACACACAATGACTAACTACGGACTTACACAAAAATATACCAGCCGCGGGACTTAGAAAAAAATAAATTGCGGACTTACACAAAATAAATTACAACCTGTGGGACTTAGAAAAAATCCATTAAGGATTTGCAAAAAAACGAATAACAGACAACCCAGCTACACTAACGGCTTCCCCTAGCGCACGCAGCCTATTTACACTACACACTGCACACATTGCTGACACTTACACCTCACCACAACAAAGCAAACCTACATTATATGCTGCAGGAACATGAAAACAGATTGTCAGCTCTTCAGCACAATGCTTCCTGCATGTATAACTTACAAATAGGTAAAGTATATTACTTTATTCATTTACTAATTATTTCATTAGCATCACAAAAAACATATATACAAAAAAAAAAAAACACTATCACAAGAAACACAAAAGACATTCACTTCGCGCCTCACAATGAGCGCCAACGCTGCTCATACCACACAAAATACACCAGGGGACAGCCTTGCAATAAGCGCAAAAAACAGATCAGCGCCGACCTTACAATGACAGCAAAAGCGCCTCTGATAAAAAAAGATTACAACAACCAAGAGGCTCGCAATGAGCGCCGAGATCTCAGACCACCACAAAAAATAATGTCTGTTCCAAACACCATTTCTTGGCTTACAATTCTATTGCCATCATTTTTTCACGGGCAATTCGCTAGTAATATTATATTATTCTGTTCCCTGTAGAAAGTCTATGAGTTAGCAGTTGCAATTAATTATTAAAAAGAAACACCAAAAGGGTCCCTTATCTCAACAAACTCTCCTGAATCTCTCTGCTGACTTCGATATAGTTGACCACCCTCTTCTTATCCAAGTTCTCCACAATATCGGCATCCATAATACAGATCTCTCATGGTTTACATCTTATCTTGGAAAATCAAACATTTAGTGTACTGTACTCCAACTTTCACTCCTAGGCCCCCCTCTCTTCTCCATCTATACATCATCTGTTGCCATCCTAATAACATCTTTGGATTTCAATATCATCTTTTATGTTGATGACATCAAATCTACCTCTCCGCAGCAGATCAATCAATCTTCTAGCACGTGGCCAACTGCCTCTCAAGCATAACGACCTGGATGTCTGACGTCACCTCAAATCAACAATATATGAAAAACTGAACTCTTAATCTTCCCATCCTCTACTACAGCTTCCACTACTTAAATATCCCTCACTGTTTTTACAATGCTATTATCACTCCCAGTTCCCAGGCGTGTTGACTTTGGGTTTTACTGGACTTGCCCTCTCCTTCATTCCCTGTATACAATAAATAATCAAAACATATTGTTTTCACACAAAACACAACTAAAAGTTTAATCCATTCTTTCATCTGGCCTCCCCAACACGCAGTAAGTACCTCACTGTCAGTCACTTCACTGGCTTTCCATAGCCCCCAGATTAACATTTAAAATCATGACCCTAAAATATAAATCTCTTAACAGTGCACCCCCCTATATCTCTGCCCTTGTTTCAAAATGCCACCCTCTATGCTCTGCGAATAATCTTTTTCTTCCCTAATCTCTTGTTCCCTTATCTCACTCCTGTCTTTAGGACTTTTGTTAAGATTCCCCTAACTCCTTGCCTTGCTCTGTCAGACTATCTTGCTTCCTCAAAATCTTTAAAAATGTATTAAAAACACATTTGTTTAAAGAAGCTTATCATCTTCAGCCTTAACATGCACATCTGCATACTCTACAATATTACTTAAGCAAACAACCTACATTGTAACACATAACCATCTCCACTTGCATGAGCCTACTGCCTTATTCATAGACGTCATGCAATGCACCTGTCACCCTCCTATTTCACACCTCACCCTTAACTTCTAGACTGTAAGCTCTTTGGCGTAACTACCGGATTTCTATTGCACCAAGCGGACTGCTGACCCGTTTGCATCACTTTTGTATTGTACTGTACCTATGCTTGTAATTTGGTATTTGTACCCATTATATTTTATTCTACTTTTAATTCAGGAATGCCACAGTCTAGCTGGCTATTCTACAAATAGGAACAGTCCGTTCTGAAAATGATTCTGCTATCAAAGTATAGCATTAATATTTCTCTTACATACCACAATACCTTTACAACCGTAAAATATAAAATACATATTATTTATTTATGGCTTAATCCCCAAATTGTCTAAATATTACCAATCTATGAAAAATGTGCATGTCTTAATTGAAATTGTTTGCATTTTCCTGTTGTTTGTGCTTTTTTGTTTTTTGAATTGTTTGTATAAAAGCATATATGTAAATAGACATGCACAGCAACAATATGTATGTTTCTAAAAAATAAGGAGGAAAATCTATCTCATAATACCAGAAAATCTTTGCATAAAAATATGAAATACTTGTAAATGCCTCAAGGAAAAACAGTAAGTAATTATTTTTCTTTTCAGATAGATATTTCCTGTAATTCTGCAGTTGGGCTGCAGACTATCTAGGACCTGCAGGCATTCATTACTGACACTTATTTTACTGAAAGCATAGATGTCCTTCACCTGTACAGCTGGGACTTGCATTGATAGCCATCATTGCTGAATGCAAGTTGACTGCTTTGCTGCAACAATATGTTGCCTTGGAGGTATCTCTTATTATATTAAGAGGATGCCATGTGCAATTTTTGAGAGAAACGTGACAGAATAGTGAACATTCTGGCAATGCCTCTGGAATTAGGTGTTTTTGTACCCATTAATATGTTAAGTATACTTCTAAATTTAACTATACATCTGGCTCACATTGGTTATAAAAAAAAATCCAATTAATATCTATATTGTCTGTGTACTAGATTTAGATTAAACCATTTCACCCTAGTGTACTGACATATTGGCTATCATTCTCTCTTGCCTCATAAAACACTTCCCCTTATAATCTATTCCCCTTGCTTTCCCTAATTCATGTCTCTTTCCCTTCCATTGTGAATCTTACTAGTGATTGTATTCTTCCAATAAAAGATTAAACTTATTATTAGGTTAATTTTCTGGGCTTACAGACTTGTTTGTATATCACTGGTATAGATCCTAAGTCATACCTCACTTAGATTGCCATGTACAGCTCTGAAGACTGTGGACCAGCACAATAAAGTATGAGGGAATGGAGAACTCTTAGAGACCTGCGTTAGCATTTTGGAGCCTATGTTCCCAGACTTGACATGTCCAAGAATTTAAAATGTTAATATATTTGACCCAGTACCTCCAGATGAACATATGAAAAATTGGAAACGTATAAAGTAGAGCAAATACAAATTATTTTAAATAAAAAGGGACAAGTAAAGTCTTCATGAATGTTATATGTGAAGTTGGAAGAAAACTAGGAGTGAGTTTTATGACTGAATAAGCATATTAAGATATAATAAAAATTCAAATGGTTAGTATATCAAAGAAAAAAGTGGAATACATTAACTAAGATCTTAACTGAACTTGGAGAGTGGTAGATTCAGGATTCATTTTCTAAAGTGCTACTTTACAGAAAGCATGGTAGACAAGTAGAATTGGTTGGCATTAGAAGTGTTAAATAACTGAGCTTGAAAGTTGGGATTTTTAAGTGCAAATTACTTAAAGTTAGCTTGCATTACTAATGAGTTTGTCTTATGCAATTAACTACCTCTCACATGATCAAGCTCAAATGATAGATCTATCCTCTCCCACTTAAATTTTATTTTATAACAATCAATTGTAATTTTATTTATTTGTATGTGTTCTTTTGATTTCTGCAATGATTTTTAGAAGATTTAGTGGACATGTTAGAAAATACTTCTTTCAAACTTGAGACGTAAAATGATTATGAATGATGTGTCTGTGTAAGACCACAGTGTATGTAGGCAGTTTGATTAAATGACTAATTTAAGTGCCAGATAAAGAGCTCTGTCTAGTTCCCCAGTGGTGACATCACAAGAAATATGTGTTATAAATTCAACAATACAGTCAGCTTTAAATAAAATGAATGTTACCTGTCTGGTGTGCTGGGTCTGTCTCCACCTCCCTTCTGCATCATGATTCACATTAGTTGTCTGGAAGCCATTGAAGCCACCTGGAAGGTGTTTAATTATTCAATAGTTGTGACTTTACCTTCCACTATCCCTGCGCGGATTGCATGTGACCTTCATGATCTGATGTAATTAGTGATGTCAGTGTTTTGTTTAGTTATTTTTATTTTTTTGCATCATATTCAAAAGAAGAGGTTCAGGTATGGTTTAATAAGTGCTTTACTGAATGTTCTGCATTTCCTACCCTAAAATAAATCAGCATTTCTGTTCCATTCACAGAAATAGGTTGAAATATTTTTAATGAATGGTGACTGTTTTTGGAGCCATCAGACCTACAAAAAAGAGACTAGGCATGCCCAGTCATAGGCAACTACACAGAAAACAGTGAAGGGCTTATCAATAATAAATGCAATCATCTGTCATGAAGATAGCTTTTCAACTTTTTTTTGTAGTGTGGGTCATAAAGTCTGACAGCTCAAAATGCCAACTGTCAATTCTATTTTACTGTATTAACTTATATTCTTTTAAATAAAATTAAATGAAAAAAGTACTTGTTATAACCTATTGTTTAAAATTAGACTATACAGAATTTGCAACCTTTACTTCACTTTAATTATCAGCTAACAGTAATTGCAGAAATTATGCAGAAAGCCACTCCAGTAAATACATATTTACATATTAATTGAGGTTGAAAAAAAGGCTTTTAGTCCATCAAGTTCAATCTTTTTAGATCTCTGCAATATGCAGATTACTTTTTTATTGATCCAGATGAAGACAAACAGAAAATAAAACTTGCCAGTTGTCTCAAAAGGGGGGAAATGTGTTCATGAAACCAGATACTGTCAATCTGATTCCTCCCTGGATCAATACTCCCTCACTAATTATCCAGGATAACCCTGAATGCCCTTTTTATTCAAAAATAAATCCAATCCATTTTCAGTGTATGTATGGAATCCACTGTCACCACCTCCTTGGGTAGAGAATTCCACAGATGAACCACCCTTACTGGGAAGAACCCTTTTCTTTCTTTAAGGTGGAATCTTTTTACTTCTAACCTCAAGGGATGTCCTCTTGTCAGTTGAAAAAAGTTAACTTGACAAATCTTTATACTGACCCTGGATGTATTTATATAAGGTATATAAGGTAATCATACAGTATCTCCTCTTAGATGCCCTTATTCTAAAGAAAATAAGGTTAATTTGGTTAGACTTTCTTCATAGACTAGCCCTCCATTCCCCTTATTACTTGCCTTAGGAGATGCTGTTTGGCTTTGAGCACTGTTACCTAGGTGGTTGTCCACAAGTAATCCCAGATCCCTTTCAATATCTGATACACCTATATTTGCTCCATTAAGATTATAAATTGCATGGCTATTTTTCATTCCCAGATGCATAGCTTTACATTTATTCATATTAAATCTCATCTACGATTTAGTTGCCCTTTTCTCTAATTTATGCAAATCCCTTTGGAGGAAAAGTACATCATTTTCTGATTTCATTACCTTGAGCAACTTAATGTTATCCGCAAAAATGAGACAATAATTTCCAGTAATTAGGAACACCACTTACTACATTAGTCCAATCTGAGTATGTTTCATTTACAACAACCCTTTGCTTCCTGTCTTTTAGTCAGCTCTCAATCCATGTGCAGATAGTTACTGCAACTCCTGTATCCCATAGTTTGCTCAATAGTCTCCCATGTGGAACTGTGTCAAACAGATCCCAGTTTCCCTCAGTACCCTTGGATGTATTCCATCAGGACCTGGGCCTTTATTAACATTTATTTTTTCCAACCTCTTTTGGATTTTTTCCTGCGTTAACCAATTATTCAGCAAAGGTAGTGTAGCCCCATAATGTTGCAGTGCCCCAACCACTGGTACCTCCCTTGTGTATACCGAAGAAAAGAACATATCTGCCTTTTCCTGGTCACTAATTTTCAGATGGCCTGTGTCACATTGTAATGTTCCTATAGCTTCCTTACTCACCTTCTTCCCATTATTATATTTAAAATACATTTTAGGGTTAGTCTTACTCTCCTTTGCAACCAACTTTTCATTTTCTACCTTAGCCAGTCTAATAGCACTTTTGCAAGCCTTGTTGATTTCCTTGTACTTACGTAAGGCAGTCTCTGTCCACTCTTGTATAATTTAAATGCCTGTTTTTTAATCCGTATCCTGATCTTTAAATCATTGTTAAGCCACATTGGATGTGGTTTAGTCCTTTTACTTTTGCAATTATATATGGGGGTTTGTAGCATACGCCTACTAATATTCTATTATAATGAGCTCCTCTGCTATTTAACACTACCCACAAGTATTTAACATTATTGCTGCCACATTTTGCAGCTAATATTTATATTTTTGGATATCACATATATAGTTGTGAGCAAGCGGGTTGTTGCTAACGCTGCATGCTCGCATAGCGAGCCTGCGGCCCTCGCGAAGCAAGGGCCGCAGTTGCTGGCAAGGAGCGCCTTTGGCGCTCCTTGCCAGTAACTGCGGACCTCGCAAAATGTAGGGACTTACGAGAAACAAATACGAGACGCGCAACTTAGAAAAAAAACATTACGACCTCGCAAAAATACGACTTTACTGCCCGAAACCTGCGCACATGAAAATGTTAAAAACACAATAAATACACACAATAAATACATAAAAAGCTTACCTACAACAAGGGGGGGAACCCAGGTCCTAGGAAACTGAAGTTACACCTCAATTTAAGTCAACATAGAAGAGTTTAGGCATACGAAAATCCCCTAAGCGAGAGAAAAAATGGCCACCGAAAAGACGAGGCTACAGCACTCTAAAGACGCAAAACACCACCAAACACATACGGATTTTCCCAAAAACGCGGACGCGATCCAAGAACAAGCACTCCAAATCAGCCACAGACGCGTACCACACATTAGGCGCCATTTCACAACACTAACTTACACAATGCGGAAGTATACAGCTACCCTAACGGATTTGACTCGCGCACGCACACTATTTACACTGCACACATTACTGACACTTACACAGCAGCCTTCAAAACACACATTGTATGCTGCAGCAACATCAAAACAGATTGCCAGCTCTTCTGCACAATGCTTCCTGTATATATTACTTCAAAATAGGTAAAGTATATTGATGTATTATTTTATTCATTATTTCATTAGCATTAGCAAAAAAAAACAATGCTCATAGCACACAAACAACCAACAGCCTCACAATGAGTGCTCAAGGCTCGCAATGAGCGCCGAAGCATCTTGGAACACCAACAAAATTTACCGCCCTTACAATCTTATTGCCTTCATTTTTTGACGGGCAAGTCGCTAGTTTGTTTGTATTTACTGTGTAAAGTGCCAGGATTTCATAAATACTTAGTAATAATAATAGTAGTAATAATAATAATTTTTAAAAATGTTTTCTTATGTCTTTTTCTATTGTGCAGACTCTGATTCCTATCTGTCATTAGGCTCCGTTAGAATTGCTTCATGACATTTTACCATTATCAGAAACTTTAGAATGGATTCTAGAAGTTCTTAGTTTTTTACCACTACAGGACTAAAGCCAGTGAAGACGAGCCCTTCAAAAGCTTATATCAAAATGTACATTAATCCACTATCAATAAGAAAAATCATTCCTCAACTTGAAAAATGGTGCCCTGCTGAGTGTGACCACTACAGACATGATTTCAGACTTTGAATTTAATGAAGTGTAATACATTTTTACATACTGATTTCCGTTTCATCTAGGTTGCTAATAGGTATTAGAAGTAATGAATCTCTGTTGCCAAAGTCCATAGTGGATTTTTATTTTGCATATTTTTCAGAGATCATACTGTGGAGTTCTACTTCAGTTAATTTAACATCATTTGCAGCCTTTGGCTAACCATAGGGTTAACTGTGTTAGAATAAAATGCTTTTTTGTTTTTTAAATAAGCATGTCATTATTAACTTTGATTTATAAAGGAAAATATGTTCTGCACAGCTCCGCATTTGGGAAAACATTATAAAAAAGCAATGGTAATTATTGTAGTAGGTAATTAATGCCCTGCCCAAAAAGAGCTTACAATCTAGAAGGAGATTGGTATGAATGAAATCAGTCTCAATGGGATATAGGTAGACACAGCAGGTACTATTATAGTTTTGTCTCAGTTCTGTCTCAGAGCCAACAAAATAACCTGTTTCACCCAACAAGAAATCAAAAAATAATAAGGGTAAGAAAAAGCCCTACCTTATTAAAACTAAAAATACAAAGAAAGATTTACCAACTTAATCAAATAATTTAATAAATAATTAAACGTACATGTGGAACAATTATTCAGTACAGTGGTGCACAGTTCATAATTCATTGCCCCTAAAAAAATAGAGATCTTAAGTGGATGCACACTTTATCAATCTGCTGTGCAAATTGGCCTTGTTGCACCACAATCCACTTATGCCATTCAGCTACACTCTGTTACACGGTTTTATAAATTTTAGTGATATATATATTTTGCTGCATTAAACAATTGGTTTACATATATTACATTTATTATATTACATTTATTTAATAAATGATTTAAAATCTCCCAAATTTGTATTATGTATTTTTCCTTAGCACTATTTACAAGAGTGTTTTTAAAGTAAAATTAGTACAGTGAGTTCAATGAGAGAACACATTTTAAGATGCATAGTAAATTCAAAACACTATACAATTGAATGCATATTAAAGGTCCATTTACCTTACTGTAAATGCTCTTCATGGTGTGAAAGAGTACAAGATTGTATGTTAAAATTATCTATTTTTTAAATTACACTAATAACAGATAAAACATCTAAAGTTTTGAATCTCTGTTTACGTACGAGTCTATCCTGCCCACTAACTGCTGCATGATGGTAATAACTGACCGATACGTGGCGCAAAGCTTTATGGAACAAGGCTATAATTGATGACACCTTCCCCTGGACTCATTTTACACTGCACTGACGAGTTAACCCTTATTATAATACAGTAGCATGTTGGCAGTCCGTTACACATGTAAACACATTTTGGTGTATTTGATTTCACATAAAAAGTATTTCAACATGCTTTTAGGAGATTTTCCCAGTGAGGTGGTCCAACTTGTGCTGAATTACATGGCCCTTTAATGCAACATAGTTGAGGTTCATGTTCTTGAGAATTTGAATCTTCCAATGTGATATGGAAAAGCCTAATTTTTATGTAATGCTGCTCGTCACAACAAGCCCAGTTTTTTTTATACAATTTATTGGGTGCAATAGGTTTCTTATCACATATAATAGTTGTGGTAATTGCGAGTTGTCGTCACGCAATGTTAAAATGGACGGGCTTGCTCATGCGCAATGAACGCCTAAGGCGCTCATCATGAGGCCCGTATGTGACTGGCTTGACGGGGCTTCCGATGTCACTCATCGCAAGGCCCGTAACTTAGGGCGGGGGAGAGACAAAGGCGAGGCCCACAATGAGACCCCGACAGCGTTCATTGCGAGGACCTCAATGGAAAGAGGGAAAGTCTCCAAACGGCTGAAGAGTTACAGGCTTCAAAATATTACAGATTTAACGGCCCCCATTTTTTTCAAGCCTGTAACTCAAAAGTCGTTGGGGGTTGCCAAAAAAAGCCAGTTCATTAGAAAATTAGCTTACAACCTCACAGACTGCACAGGGGAAGAGGCAGGGAGCCTGTAAGTGAGGTTGCAAGCTAATTTGCTATTTAGTCTCACTACGGCTAGTCGAGAGAGAAAAAATGGCGGCCACGAAGCCGTAATTAATTTTCAAGCCCGTAAATCGGAAAACCATTTTGGGCTTGGGGAAAATGATCAATTTCCCAAGCCCGCAAATGGTTTCACACCTGTAAATGTAAACAGGAGCACAGAGGAGGTTGAGGGGGGAGAAAAACACAGGGGAAGGAGAGAGTAGAAAGAGACACAGGGGAGGGAGAGGGGGCAAAGAGACAAAGGAGGCCACTCATTCCCATGCTTGAGAAGAGCGCTCAATGCGAGGCAGGAAAGTTGCGGGTTGGCTGAGGCCTGCAATGAGGTGGGATTTCAAAGTCTTACAGGCTTCAATTACAATCGTTCCCACATTCCAGAAATGATGCAATATTGATAAAGTTGTAAATGTGATATTGTATCACATGCAAGTTCCATTATATGTATTAACACATTGATTGCCGGGATCGATATAACACGGAAATTAAACATGAAATAAAGTATTTTATATTGCAGATTTGCGAGCTTGAGAATGTTGTTCTATTAATTCTAAGACCTAACATCACTTTCCCTTTTATTACATATACAGTAGTGTGTGTATATTTTCATTTACAGTCCACGGGTCCTCTCTAGTACCTGTTGGCTTCTTGGCTCCATTTGCGGGTTACGGGGTTGAACGCCAGTGAATTAGTTGCAATCTAATAGCAAAATTGGAACATATCGCTTACAAGCTTGAAAGAACAAAGGATTTGCGGCTGTGAAGTCCCATGTCCCACGTCCCGTAGGCTTTTTTCGCTCCAAGCTCGCAGATCGGCAGCGGCTTGCTTTACGGGGCCAATTTAATAGCCACAAGTCTTACAGGCTACGTTACGCTCTACGGTTTTACACGTTTTTTTTTTACTGACTTTTTATATATATATATATATATATATATATATATATATATATATATATATATATATATATATTTTGATTATTTTATATACGAAAAGACAGAAGAAAAAAACAATACAACAGTTAAAATAGTACAGCAAGATCAATTACACTCATTTACACAATCACAATGTTATAAGAGCAAATCGTGGCTCAAACTTTAATTAGGAGGTTGCAGGGGATTTAAGATTTCAGAATTTCCCATTAATGGTACTTATGCCATATTGGCCAATTATTAGCTTCAGAATTTATATACCCAAAAAGCTTATATTTTTTTCCATTTCTCTATTTTTACTTACTATTACCAAAACGTCATTAAATAAGGGAAGAGATGGTTGTTTCCAATTTTTGACTATTAGCCACTTAATAACCATAATTATTTGGGAAATAAAGGCTTTTTCCTAATAAGTTAAGCCAGTTGGAAATAAATGGAAAAATGCTATCTCCGGGGTTAAAACAATAGTTTTCCCCAATATCGTTGAAATATAATCGAAGCTTAATAACCAAATATTCTTCACTATATGGCATTCCCACCAAATATGTTTAAAAGATCATTTTTGGTTGCATAATCTCCAACATCTATCTAAGAATCTTTCATTATCAGTGCTACCTTGGAGTGGGCCATATACCATCTCTAGATAATTTTAAAATAGACCTCTCTGTATGCTTGATATTTAATAATATTTTGCGTCTAAAAGCTTTAAACCGTTTTTCTCGAGGAAAATTTAAGTTAAACTAATTTTACCATTTTTCCATTGCTTGAGGTTTTGCTAAATTGTTTCCTTTTGTTAGCACCCTATGGCATTTTGAAATTAAATGCTTCCCACCTTTAGCTAGGGCACGCAATTCAAATTAAGAAAGTTCTCTAATATTCTATATTTCGATTTTTGAATGGTTTGTTTTAATGTTTCATATTGCAGCCATTTCTCTCTTGGGAGACCAAATTCTGTATTCAAATTATTGAGTGTAGTGATGTCGCGAACATCAAATTTTCGGTTCGTGAACAGCGGACGCGAACTTTCATCAAATGTTCGCGAACGGGCGAACCCGGCAAACCTCCATAGACTTCAATGGGCAGGCGGATTTCAAAATCCACAGGGACTCTTTCTGGCCACAATAGTGATGGGAAAGTTGTTTCAAGGGGACTAACACCTGGACTGTGGCATGCCGGTGGGGGATCCATGGCAAAACTCCCACGGAAAATTACATAGTTGATGCAGAGTCTGGTTTTAAGCCATAAAGGGCATAAATCACCTAACATTCCTAAATTGTTTGGAATAACATGCTTTAATCGATCAGGTAGTGTAAGGGTTACACCCGCTTCACAGTAACAGACCAATCTCCCTGTTTAATGCACCGCAAACAGTCCCTTTGCACAACCGCGAACTCCCCATTTGCACAAGGTTGGATACCAAGCTAGCCATGTCCCATTCCTTGTCCTCACTGATGTCATTGAAGGTCTATTCCTCCACCCAGCCACCAAGGGTCCCCAAAAGGTGACAACAAGCCCCCTGGGACGCCTGCTGTGTTTGGTCTTCCATTTACTCAAAGCCACCTTCCTCCTCTGACTCCCCTTCTTCAGACTCCTCTCTCTGCGTTGCCTCTGTCTGCGTTATTATAAGGTGTGTACTGTTAAGTAGTACTATTCCTATCAGTTTGATACCTGTTACGTCCCCTATCAGGGGACGTGTATATGGCATGGATTTTTGGAAGCGGGAGATGGAAAAAGATGCTTGGTCGGTCCTCCCACTTCAAATTTGGGGCACCACCAGATAGGTGTGTCACTGTGCACTGGCAAAAGTTGGCAGAGTAGGCGATGTAGGCCTCACACACACGCCTGTAGGCAGGCAACTGATATTCAATCGATTACAGTAAAAAAAAGGGTTCTTTTATTTCACTGTACACTAGGTTGCACCAGATATGAGTGTCACTATGCACTGGCAAAAGTTGGCAGAGTAGATGCAATAGGCTTCACACACACGCCTGTAGGCAGGCAATTGCTATTCAATCTATTACAGTCAAAAAAGTGTTGTTTTATTTCACTAAGCACAATATAAGCTGTTAGGTGTTAGCCTGTCACGCACACACGCTGGCAGGCAGGCATATGCAAATAGATTGCACCGAAAAAAATTATAAAATAAAATAAATGATGTTCTAGCCCTAAAAAGGGGCTTTTTGGGTTGCTGTTCTTCAGATGGAAGGCTCTGGAAGGGAGTGTATGCTGCTGATTGGCTGGAATGTGTCTGCTGACTGTGAGGTGCAGGGTCAAAGTTTCCTCAATGATGAAGTATAGGGGGCGAACCGAAAAGCGCATATGTTCGCCGTCCGCTGCGAACGCGAACATGCCAAAATCGCTGCGAATAGTCCGCGGGTTAACTGTTCGCGACATTTCTAATTTAGTGTTTTAAACCCCATATTGTCATAGAGATCTCCCAATTTGAAAATATTCCAATTCGTCCAGTCGTATAGAAAGGTTAAGTCAAACTTCTTACTCAACCATTCACGCGATATACCAGGAAAAGGAAATGTAGTTTGTTCTAGTTTTTTTCCATTTAAACCAAATCTTAAGTCCAGTTTCTATTATGCATAATAATACTTTTATCTTGCCATAGGTGCTAAAGCTTTTTCACTATACCACCATCGTGCTTTATTGATTTGTGAGGACATATTTATAAAATGGGACAAAATAACTGCTGTATCTTAGTCTCTAATACAAGGTGTTCCGATTCCACCTCTAGAAAACCGTTGTAACACTATTGCTAATTTAACTCTAGGTTTTGTACCTTTATAGATAAAATTATCAATTATAAGTTGCAATTTATTTAAGATGCAATTGGGGACTTCCAATGGCAAGCATCTAAAAATATAATTTATCTCATATATATTATATATATTTATTTTCAAAATAGGCATGTTTATGGAAATTGGAACATATCGCTTACGGCTTGAAAGAACAAAGATTTTGCGGGCGTGAAGTTCTACATCCCACAGCCCGTAGGCTTTTTTCGCTCTAAACCCGCAGATCTGCAGCGGCTTGCTTTACAGGGCCCATTTAATAGCCACAAGTCTTACGGGCTACGTTAAGCTCTAAGGTTTTACACATTAGGGAAATTTAATAGGGCTGTATGTCTGGCTCAATCAAAGAAGTCTTAAAGGGATATCTAAGTTTCCCTGTTTTTCCCTTTCTCTAATCTAACACTTGCTGCTTATATCAGAAACACACATTACATGGAGTCATTCTATACATTACACACCCATAGCTGCTTACATAGGCACCTCATATCTAGAAATAGAAACACTGCATTCAAATGCAGATTTTAACCCTTTGCTAACCTTCAAGTCAGCAGCATCTCAATTCAGAGATCTACAGATCAGTGTCCGGCTCCTCCTACTTACTTCTACAGAGGGACTACAAATCCCATGATTCCTTCCTGCACAAACTGCCACATTGATTGTTACATTGTATTAAAATGTATAGCTGCCGGCGATTGGCCAAAACAAATTATGGATTTTAGCAGTGATTTTTCAGGTGTTTCAACTCACAAAAGCTTCTTGCAAACTTAAGAGATTTTGCAAACATTAGGGTGAACTTGTAAATGTTTATTTTGGTATTTTTTCATGCAGAAAATGTTTTCAAACACTACTGATTCTCGTCTATCAGATGCATTCATAATCCAGGAAACGTACATATGCCTTTAATTAGTGTAACCCTGGGTTAGATTTACCACCACAGAAACAAGT